>ONZH01015239.1:0-45630 GCA_900303285.1 Rhinella marina
TATATGTGCACTGTACTGGTATTAGGTGCACTATATGACAGCACTGTATATGTGCACTGTACTGGTATTAGGTGCACTATATGACAGCACTGTATATGTGCACTGTACTGGTATTAGGGTGCATATATGACAGCATGTATATGTGCACTGTACTATTTAGGTGCACTATAACAGCACTGTATATTGTGCACTGTACTGGTATTAGGTGCACTATAATGACAGCACTGTATATGTGCACTGTACTGGTATTAGGTGCACTATATGACAGCACTGTATATGTGCACTGTACTGGTATTATTTAGGTGCACTATATGACAGCACTGTATATGTGCACTGTACTGTGTATTAGGTGCACTATATGACAGACTGTATATGTGCACTGTACTGGTATTAGGTGCACTATATGACAGCAACTGTATATGTGCACTGTACTGTATTAGGTGCACTATATGACAGCACACTGTATATGTGCACTGTACTGGTATTATAGGTGCACTATATGACAGCACTGTTATATGTGCACTGTACTGGTATTATTTAGGTGCACTACTATGAACAGCACTATATGATACTGTACTGGTATTTAGTGCACTATATGACAGCACTATATGTGCACTGTATGTGCACTGTACTGGTATTAGGTGCACTATATGACAGCACTGTATATGTGCACTGTACTGGTATTAGGTGCACTATATGACAGCACTGTATATGTGCACTGTACTGGTATTAGGTGCACTATATGACAGCACTGTATATGTGCACTGTACTGGTATTATTGGTGCCTATATGACAGCACTGTATATATGTGCACTGTACTGGTATTAGGTGCACTAATATGTATGTAACTGTATGCACTATATGACACTATATGTGCATGTACTGGTATTAGGTGCACTATATGACAGCACTGTATATGTGCACTGTACTGGTATTAGGTGCTACTATATGACAGCACTGTATATGTGCACTGTACTGGTATTAGGTGCACTATATGACAGCACTGTATATGTGCACTGTACTGGTATTAGGTGCACTATATGACAGCACTGTATATGTGCACTGTACTGGTATTAGGTGCACTATATGACAGCACTGTATATGTGCACTGTACTGGTATTAGGTGCACTATATGACAGCACTGTACTGTGCACTATATGTACTGTATTAGGTGCACTATATGACATATGACAGCATGTATATGTGCACTGTACTGGTATTAGGTGCACTATATGACAGCACTGTATATGTGCACTGTACTGGTATTAGGTGCACTATATGACAGCACTGTATATGTGCACTGTATATATGTGCTGGTATTAGGTGCACTATATGACAGCACTGTATATGTGCACTGTTACTGGTATTAGGTGCACTATATGACAGCACTGTATTGTGCACTGTACTGGTATTGGTGCAATATGACAGCACTGTATATGTGCACTGTACTGGTATTTAGGTGCACTATATGAGTACCACTGGCACTGTGTATATGTGCCACTGTACTGGTATTAGGTGCCTATATGACAGCACTGTATATGTCACTGTATGGTATGGTGCACTATATGACAGCACTGTATATGTGCACTGTACTGGTATTAGGCTGCACTATATGACAGCACTGTATATTGCACTGTACTGGTATTAGGTGCACTATATGACAGGCACTGTATATTGACTGTACTGGTATTAGGTGCACTATATGACAGCACTGTATATGTGCACTGTTACACTGGTATTACTGGTGCACTATATGACATATGCACTGTATATGTGCACTGTACTGGTATTAGGTGCACTATATGACAGCACTGTATATGTGCACTGTACTGGTATTAGGTGCACTATATGACAGACACACTGTATATGTGCACTGTACTGGGTATTAGGTGCACTAATATTGCACAGCACTGTATATGTGCACTGTACTGGTATTAGGTGCACTATATGACAGCACTGTATATGTGCACTGTATGGTATTAGGTGCACTATATGACAGCACTGTAATATGTGCACTGTACTGGTATTATAGGTGCACTATATGCACTGTATTATTGGCACTGTATGGTATTAGGTGCACTATATGAGCAGCTCTGTATATGTGCACTGGTACTGGTATTAGGTGCAACTATATGACAGCACTGTATATCTGCACTGTACTGGTATTAGGTGCACTATATGACAGCACTGAATGTGCACTGTACTGGTATTAGGTGCACTATATGACAAGCACTGTATATGTGCACTGTACTGGTATTAGGTGGCACTATATGACATATATGCACTGTATATGTGCACTGTCTGGTATTAGGTGCACTATAGACAGCACTGTACAATTGCACTGTATATGTGCACTGGTACTGGTATTAGTGCACTATATGACAGCTTCTGTATATATGTGCACTGTACTGGTATTAGGTGCACTATATGACAGCACTGTATATGTGCACTGTACTGGTATTAGGTGCACTATATGACAGCACTGTATATGTGCACTGTACTGGTATTAGGTGCACTATATGACAGCACTGTATATGTGCACTGTACTGGTATTAGGTGCACTATATGACAGCACTGTATATTTGCACTGTACTGGTATTAGGTGCACTATATGACAGCACTGTATATGTGCACTGTACTGGTATTAGGTGCACTATATGACAGCACTGTATATGTGCACTGTACTGGTATTAGGTGCACTATATGACAGCACTGTATATGTTGCATGTACTGTATTGGTATTAGGTGCACTATATGACAGCACTGTATATGTGCACTGTACTGGTATTTAGGTGCACTATATGACAGCACTGTATATATGTGCACTGTACTGGTATAGGTGCACTATATGACAGCACTGTATATGTGCACTATATGGACTGTATGTATTAGGGCACTATATGTGACAGCTGTAATGTGCACTGTACTGGTATTAGGTGCACTATATGACAGCACTGTATATGTGCACTGTACTGGTATTATTTAGGTGCACTATAATGACAGCACTGTATATGTGCACTGTACTGGTATTAGGTTTAGTGCACTATATGACAGCACTGTATATGTGCACTGTACTTGCACTGTATTGTGCACTGTACTGTGCACTATATGACAGCACTGTATATGTGCACTGTACTGGTATTAGGTGCACTAATATGACAGCACTGTATATGTGCACTGTACTGGTATTATTTAGGTGCACTATATGACAGCACTGTATATGTGCACTGTACTGGTATTAGGTGCACTATATGACAGCACTGTATATGTGCACTGTACTGGTATTAGGTGCACTATATGACAGCACTGTATATGTGCACTGTACTGTATTATTAGGTGCACTATATGACAGCTTGTATGTGCACTGTACTGTTTAGGTGCACTATATGACAGCACTGTATATGTGCACTGTACTGGTATTAGGTGCACTATATGACACTAGCAGCTGTATATGTGCACTGTAACTGGTATTAGGTGCTCTATATGACGCACTGTATATGTGCACTGTACTGTATTAGGTGCACTATATGACAGCACTGTATATGTGCACTGTACTGGTATTAGGTGCACTATATGACAGCATTGTATATGTGCTCTGTACTTGTATTTGGTGCACTATATGACAGCACTGTATATGTGCACTGTACTGGTATTATTTAGGTGCACTATATGACAGCACTGTATATGTGCACTGTACTGGTAGTTAGGTGCACTATATGACAGCACTGTATATGTGCACTGTTACTGGTATTAGGTGCACTATATGACAGCACTGTATATGTGCACTGTACTGGTATTATTAGGTGACTATATGACGCACGTATATGTGCACTGTACTGGTATTAGGTGCACTATATGACAGCACTGTATATGTGCACTGTACTGGTATTATTTAGGTGCACTATATGACAGCACTGTATATGTGCACTGTACTGGTATTAGGTGCACTATATGACAGCACTGTATATGTGCACTGTACTGGTATTATTAGGTTGCACTATATGACAGCACTGTATATGTGCACTGTACTGGTATTAGGTGCACTATATGACAAGCACTGTATATGTGCACTTACTGTATTAGGTGCACTATTATGACAGCACTGTATATGTGCACTGTACTGGTATTAGGTGCACTATATGACAGCACTGTATATGTGCACTGTACTGGTATTAGGTGCACTATATGACAGCACTGTATATGTGCACTGTACTGGTATTAGGTGCACTATATGACAGCACTGTATATGTGCACTGTACTGGTATTAGGTGCACTATATGACAGCACTGTATATGTGCACTGTACTGGTATTAGGTGCACTATATACACTGCACTAAGTATATTGCACTGTCACTGTATACTGTATGTATTAGGTGCACTATATGACAGCACTGTATATGTGCACTGTACTGGTGCATTAGGTGCACTATATGACAGCACTGTATACTGTAGCACTGTGTATATGTGCTGGTATTAGGTGCACTATATGACAGCACTGTATATGTGCACTGTACTGGTATTAGTTGCACTATATGACAGCACTATATGACAGCACTGTATATGTGCACTGTACTGGTATTTTTTGCACTATATGACAGCACTGTATATGTGCACTGTACTGGTATTAGGTGCACTATATGACAGCTCTGTATATGTGCACTGTACTGGTATTAGGTGCACTATATGACAGCACTGTATATGTGCACTGTACTGGTATTAGGTGCACTATATGACAGCACTGTATATGTGCACTGTACTGGTATTATTCAGGTTTCCATTCATTAGCAGCAAGCAGACATTGTGAAAAGCGTAAGGAATTAATGCAGAGAGACGAATAAGCTGTATGGGTATGAAGAGGTTAACTGTAAATCACATATAATAGGACAGTGTTAGAGGACGCGCTCAGCTCTGCTACATCAGTAGGTTTGGTAATGCGGCTGATCTCAGACCCTCTCTTATTTCACCTGTTATTACAGAGCTCCCATTAGGTTTTAATGCTGCGTCGTCGTTCTGGAGGCAGATGTTAATTAATAACGATGTAAATCTGCGCATTTATTAAGCGTCTCGGCAGAACGTCGCTCCGCGTGTCAGTGTTCAGCGAACGTTAGGTAAGATGAGAGACTGCAGATAATAATTAAGCCATGTGGAAATGGAAGCCGTTTACCCGAGCGGACGCTCCCCCTAAAACCTCAGAAATAATTCCCCCCCTTAATTAATTTCCATTAATATGGCCGCCCCCGTATGGAGTGTTTACCCCTCACGTCTCTAGAGACTTCTCTTAAAGAGACACTCCAGTCATCTTTATGCTCATTTTTGGTGGTCAACTACAACTCCCAGCATGCCCATGTATGATAGTGGACGTCCTTTCTCCTCCAAGGCATAAGGTGCCGCGGGCCTCAGCCAGTGCTCGTATGGACGCCCGTATCTTGACGTAGACGTGGCGGACATACAGATGCGTGGAGTGGGACAATCATCTGGGTAAAGGACATCACTGACGACACGCCGTATGGAAATTGTTCACGCTGTAGGTGTCTATAGGGGTGGTGGGGGTGAAGAGCGGGCAATAATGAGTTTTGCTATGGGACCCCATGATTTCTATGTATGCCCCTGAACTACTGATCTGATACCCCATTGAGCTGTTTGCATACACACAGGGGTGGAATGAAAACCAAAAGTGTGCCTGGAAATAAACCTTTAAGTGGCCCCTTGTTGTTGCCGGGTCCAAATTGATGAAAGGCGGGGCAACACAAGTAGGCGGGGTCAGCAGTACCGTAGCGCTAAATACCGTCCCATCAGATCCATATAACACAGTGCAGCACAAATAACTGTCCCTCTGGTGGACATCAATAGATGCCGTTTTCTGTTCTCCTCCAATTGTCTCTACTAAAAATATGGAGCTTTAATTACCACCGAGGGCTCATTTTGTACCCGGCCAGTAGCCAAGATGGGGGCTTGGGCATCGGCCCACCACATACTTCCCAACTTTCTAAATGAAGCTCGCAAAGCACACTGCAGCAAACTATGCCACAACTCTAAAACTGCCCAAAACATAACTATACACCTAATCCCCTCCTCTTAATGCCCCCACATAGTAATTATTCCCCCTTCATGCCATGAACACTAGTTATACCCAAATTGCGCCCCTTCACAGAATTATTCCCAGCTGTGCCCCCAGTAATATGTCCTGTTATGTGCCCCCAGTAATATGCCCTGTTATGTGCCCCCAGTAATATGCCCTGTTATGTGCCCCCAGTAATATGCCCAGCTCTGCCACCAGTAATATGCCCAGCTGTGCCCCCAGTAATATGCCCAGCTGTGCCACCAGTAATATGCCCAGCTGTGCCACCAGTAATATGCCCAGCTGTGCCCCCAGTAGTGTATGCCCAGCTGTGCCACCAGTAATATGCCCAGCTGTGCCACCAGTAATATGCCCAGCTGTGGCCCCCAGTAGTTATGCCCAGCTCTGCCACCAGTAATATGCCCAGCTGTGCCACCAGTAAATATGCCCAGCTGTGCCCCAGTAATATGCCCAGCTCTGCCACCAGTAATATGCCCAGCTGTGCCCCCAGTAATATGCCCAGCTCTGCCACCAGTAAATATGCCCAGCTGTGCCCCGAGTAAAATGCCCAGCTGTGCCCCCAGTAATATACCCTGTTATGTGCTCCCAATAATATGCCCAGCTGTGTCCCCAGAAAAATGCCCAGTTGTGCCCTCCAGTAGTATGTCCAGTTATGTGCCCCCAGTAATATGCCCACATTGTGCCCCTCACAGAAAATAAAAAAAATAAACACCACATACTTACCTTCTTCCTAGCAGCATCAGCAGCAGGACATCGGCTGCTCTAGTCTGTGGAGGGGCGTAGCCGCAGCTGACTGCTGGCCGGCCCCGCCCCCCGCACAGACCAGAGGTATGGAGAGCCCGCAGGGGGGAGGGATGATGAAGCAGGGAGCTGATGCCGGCTCTCTGCTTCATTATGGCAACTGTCTCTGTTTCCTATGGACGCAGAGACAGCTGCCAGACATACCTCCCCTGTCCCGGGACAGCGGGACAGACAATGCAATCCAGGACTGTCCTGCCGGATCCGGGACAGTTGGAAGGTATGCCACCGGGAAATTTCCCTGTAAGGTCTATGGCCAATCCGCCCCTATATACATGGAAGTGGAAAATGTACCTGATGGGGCACAAGGACCTCCATATGTTGTGTCATGCGGCAGCTGAAAGGGGTCTGATTTTTTTATTGTGCTAAGGGTTTTCCAGGTTTCCACTTTTGCTGCTGGCTCCGAATCGAACCTGAACATGACAGGAGTCTTCCTAAATGTTGTTATCCTTCCTTCTTCTTCCATGCCATGGACGGCAGGCGTACCTCCTGTAAATGAGTTATGTCTTCATCATGGGAAGAGCTCTCCGGTCTCATCATTTTATCACATGGAATATCATTACGGGAACGGATTAGTCTTGGGTTTCGCTTCACCTTCTGCCGCTCTCACGTATCATATCTTCACATTCATATCAGCATAACATTTCTGGCCACGGGGGATGGAATATTTTCGATGAATTCAAGATTCCTGAGTGAAGGATTTGATGAGTCTCTTTTAATTATTCTTCTCGTTATAATAATGGTGTTCTCATCACGCGGCGCCGCTCCAGACACAAGTCCAGTAGATCCTCTAAGCTCCGTGTAATGCCTCTGATCATGTAACCAGGAGGCGGCAAATCTGGGGTGACTGCTTGTGATGGTGGAAGAGAATCTTCCGTCAAGGTCCGTTCAAAGACAAACAGATGACAATTTCCGACAAGGATATTTTATTGTTATTTTTTTTTTTTTATTAGATTTTTGTGATATTTTAAATTTTATATTCAATAAATTCAAGAATAAGCAGCAGATGCTGTAGGGGGCGCCATGGTGAATGGGCGGCCCCTGCTGGTTACTTTAAAGGGGTTCTGCAAGTTATTTTTTTCAAGTTGGTTTCATTCGGCTTAAGGTGTTCAAATAATAAACTTTTTCATATACATAGATCTTAAATTCCCCAAATTATTCAGTTGTTCCATCATGAGCAAGAGTTAACAATCCTGGCCCAGGCCTCCCTGGAGCTCAGGGTGTGGGCTGTCTCCATCCCCTGGTTCCAGAAGATTCCAGTCAATGAGTACAAGTAGCTGTAGAGAAGGAGGAAGAAGGAGTAGTCTCCATGTGCTCCTCTCCCATATACTCCAGCTCCAAGCCCCCAAGTCTCGGTCACCTCCACAAGCTCCAGGAGATGCAAGCAAGCAAGAATTAACGGAAGAGGATATGCAGGGCTACAGCGAGAGAGAAACACAGCAAGGTAACCCCATTTAAGGTAACCCAGACCATGCTGCTGCAGAGGGATAACAAGTTAAGACACCCTATGCACCCCAGAATAATGGACATTACAGCCAAAGTTGCCAAAGCAAGTTATTAGCCAGAGATCCCTATAGTAGATGTTTTATCTAGAGTAATCTGAAGGCCAATGCCGTACTCATCTGTTTAGCGCATGCTGGGACATCTGGGAGGACTATGCATTGTATACAAACTACTGCTGGATGTACTACAACTTGAATCCTGCATACAGTAAAGAGGGACTCTTGTTAAGTTTCACCTGGTCAGGTCTCTGACTCTGCTAACACCACATGCAGCCCATTGCATCTCCAACACGTGCATGGTAAATGATTGTGATCAGTGGTGGCCCCAGTCCTGACCCCATTTAACCCTTTGGACCAGGGGGGGAAATAACCATAACCTTAGTGTCTACTTTTTAAAATGATGGCCAAGATGGATGGTTTCCCCAGTCCTTGGCCCCATTGACTCTTCAGACATTTATTAGCCTAGGTGTCTTAAAGAGTAAAAAGTTGGGGTCAATGGTTACCCCAATCCTGGCCCCATTGTAAAGGGCATTTAACCCTTTCACTTTCTGTCTACAAGGTTAAATGGGCAGGATCACTGGCTATCCCAGTTTTGGCCATTGCCTTGAGTTTTGAGAACACCTAATATAATTCAACAAACACAAAAAGAAAAAAAAATGTTTTTGCTTTGTAGATTTTCAGCTTTCGCACGCCACAATCGCTGTAGACCCTCCGAGTTAGAATTATGAATTTAATTAAAAATTTGAAAAAGCATAAAAGCCGCGAATATAATTCCAAGTCCATAGAAGCCAAAAATAAAAACGGAATCTGGCTTAAACGAACACATCAGTTTCTGCTCCAGGTTTTCCGGTAATTAAAGCTTTTTTCTGTACGTTGTCCCTTTAAGCCATGTTCCAATTATTATGCATTTATCTATTTAGCCCTGGTGGATGGGATGAAACGTTAAAGTGCAGTTAATGCTTCCTCTAAACATGCTTTTTATGACAAGATAAAAATTGTAAACTTTTTACTGTGCCAAAAATATGATCTCCCTTTGATGAGACTGAGCGCCAGCTGTTGCAAGGGCTGAAACCAGCAAATTTGCAATCACCATGTAATCCTAGCCTAAGCTCCGGCGTATCGAAACTTTTTGTGGACATTTTATCTGGTTACTAACTAATCTGGGGAGAATTTTGCTTATCAAAAAATACAGTACAAAAGTTGCAATGACTGAAGAATGTGCGAGATGTGCAATTGCTGGAGAATCCCTGGACTTTCTGTCAGGGTTTTTACGGCCTCTACCTGGTGCAGCCTTGAAGGGAGGAGGCCACGCCAAATGGAAACAGCCAGCAACATGATATTCCTTTCACTTTGAGCTCATCTGTAACAGGTTTCATCAGTCGGTGCTTGTTAAGGCTGACATGGGAAAGATCAGAAGAGACAGAAGAACCCTTGTAGGTGACCTCATTAGCTTCTCTGGCTGCTTTCAGTATCTCATCTCTGGATGGGAGCTGAGTAGTGATGATCGAGCACCAAAGTGCTCGGGTGCTCAGGTAGAACACTAGGTGATGCTCGAGTCCTCTACCAAGCACCAGAGCACAATGGAAGTCAATGGGGGAACCAGAGCACTAAACCAGGCACCCCCTGAAGAGGGGAGGGGTCTGGTTCATAGGGAAAGGTGAGAAAATGGTGGAAACACCACAGAAATGGTTTGGGAACAGCATGGGGAGGATGTCTGGATGCATCTTGGACTCCCAAGTCACTGCTGGGAACGATGTTGTCCGAGTATTACGCCACTTTTACGGAATGACAATAATACGCACAAAACCGAAGATAAAAATCGGTTTAAGAGGAAAAATTACACTGGATGTCACAGTTATTTAGGATGTGCAAACGTTATACAGCAGACGTAGCGCAGGTAATGTCGCCTTGATTAGCGGCAGAAAAAAATACACTGGATGTCACAGGTATTTAGGATGCGCAAACGTTATACAGCACACGTAGCGCAGGTGATATTAAGGTCAGCCAATTTTGTGCAAATTTAGCCAAAAAAATAATATATATTGCAGCCAGATAAAACAATAGTCCTGAAAAGGACTTTTGGGTCTTTTGAAAATAAAAACTAAACCTGCCTAGCCAAATCCTATCCCTACACTATCTGTCCCTCCTTGAGGCAGCTCTCCCTGACTAAGACTGAGCCGGGTCACATGTCACCGGGTGCTATATAGCACCTGATGACGCGTTCCCAGCCAGCCAACATGGCTACGGCATTACAGTGAATGCCAGTACCTCCCCGCACGCTTATTGACCGAACACCGCGATGTGCTGAGCATTGCCAGCCATCTGCCTCCATAGGTTTGGTCCCTGTGCACTTTCTCCAAGACTAGATCGTCCACATGTTCCAGGCCCAGTAGTGGTCTCAAAATGGAAGAGGTGGTTTCCATCACAGCAGAAACTGGGATGGTTTCTGGAACTCCTTTAATCCTCAAATTATATTTCCATCCCCTATTGTCCTGATCTTCAATATATGCCAGTAGACTGTTGAGGTGGGACTGGCACCACCAACAAGCTGCTTCCAGCATGAAGAAGCCATTTGGGCCTGGAAGCACAGCGCTGGCGGGAAAAGCTTCCTCAGATACCGTGGTCACAACTGATCATGGCATCTTAGGGGTAAAATGTCTGTAATCGGTGTTATTGCCGATCGCAAGCATTAACCTCGGGTGTTTGCTGTGTAAAATGGGCATCATCTTTAAAGTGCCAACATCTGCTGTACAGATGTCGTGAAGGGGTTAAAGAGACTGTGCTGCTGTTGTTTGGTTCACTGACTAAAACTGAGAGAATCTGTAACCAAATGCTCATTGCCCCATGTAAGACTGTAACCATTAAGTCGGATGCCTCTGGTGAGAGTTCTGCAACTGTCAAGCGTGTTGTCCCACATGAGATCATTAAAATCCTTGTTCTTTTTTGTCTTACATCTGGTCCATAGAAATCCTTAGATACAGTATCTAGTGTAAGTGTAGGGACACCTCCTGGCATCTATACGGGACCCACAACGAGGTGCCTTAAGGATCTGTGCGCAGTCCATAAGGGCTATCATAACAACATGTGACCAACTTTCCATGCATTGTCTTCTGCTGTAAGATGGAGGGAAATATATTCAGTACTTGGACAGTAAAATACCGCCTGCTGTTGATAAGAGCCATATAATTTCCTGCAGATAATACGCTGTAAATCAATCTATATTTATGTCTAATGCCTACGTTGGACAGATGTGACGTCAGCAGGAGATGCTCCGTATTGATCGCCGGAGAAGACTGGAAGTTGCAGTGGATAAAAGTAGTTATTATTCAGATAAATTATAGAGCTCGATGTGGAGCAGTCGATTTAATCACCGAGGAGCGGTTTTCATGTATACTCATGAGAGAGGACGGATTCTAGGTGGTTTGTGAAATAACTGAACCTACAATATTTCTTCGACCAGTCACTCGAAGTGCTTCAAACTCTCTGAGACTGACTAAGAAAAAGTTGTTCCTTCTCCAGCGCTCCCATCTCCTATGTGTCATCTTGACCAGGTTTAGCTGAACTGAGCGCAACATTTGGCACCAGAGGGGCTCAGCAGGCATGAGGAACCTGTATCCTCTGAATTTAATAGCAGCCAGTTGGCACCAAAATAGGTAGCATTTAGCGAAGGTTCCTGTCCAAAAGAGATCACCTTACCAGGGCGGACAGGCACAAATACATCTCCCATTTGTATAATGAGCATAGCATTAGCTGGTTTTCTATAGTGACTATGGCATTTTATATATGTTGGTACAGTATGTATGTTTTCAGAGTCTTGTTACATTGTGTTTTTTTTTTTTTAGGTCTACTCCCAAAAACCAACCACCGTTCTCCTTCCTTGTCCACGTCGAAGCTTATCGAAGGTTGTTCTCCCAGCCACTGGTTGAGCCACCAGTTGGAGAGAAGATGTAGTTGACTATCACATTGCCTTTCCTGGCTCCATGACATGGATTGAGGTGCAACCAATAGGTATGACGTAAGATCCAGCCTTCGAATACCCTCTGGTATCATGACATACCATGAACAATGGTTGGCTTGAGTTGAGACTTGGACAATAATTTATCAGGAGTTAGTGGGTGCCTTGGATTGGGACTCTTGGATCTGGGTCACTCGCCATCATTTTACCATCCCATCAGACAAAAGACAAGCTCATCTCTGCTACAACTGTCATGGAGTCATTCTTCCGGATTGTCCTGAGGACTCCTATCATCTACATGTTCTGCTTTATACTGTATAGCGTCATTCAATCTTCTGGGATATCAGCTTCAATAAATTGGAATTGGGGGCCCCGTTACCTGCTTCATATTTGGCAAGTGTTGCTGTCAGCAGACAATGGGGCTTTGCAATATACAAAATAATTGTTCCTTACAATAATATTTGACGTAAATGCACCCCCCCCCCAAGCCCAGAAGTGGCATCTGATCAGAAAGTAGAGTTGTACTATACTGTACATACCAGATAAGAAATGGAGCAGATAAGCAGAGATACAGACAGTTAATGTATGAGATGTAATATTGAATTTTGGATTATCAGATTCCTGCATTTTCTGCCATCAATAAACCTTAGAATTACAAAAAAATAAATAAATCAGGACTTCTTGGATGAGGACCTGGAGTAACTCAGTGAATGCTGGGATTGTGCTACTGGCCCTACTAAAGAAAAGGAAGCCCACCAGTAGACGAAGGCTGGGTCTGCACTATACATATACTGAACATTTGTACTTGTCCAGTTACCAAATTGAGTCAATTCTGAAAAAATTAAGTAGAAGAACTGAAAGAACCCCAAGGTCTTTAAAAGCTTGATGCCACAAAAACATAGAAAAAAAAGAAAGAGAAAAATTTATATTCTTTTCTGTAGGTCATTTGCCTGGTTACGTGGATCACAGGGATGTTCCTCAAGAAATACTTTGTTGCTGATATTAGACACTTGAATTTATTTTGTTTGTTTTTTTATATTATTAGACCTCTATGAATTTGGTCTATTATAGGGGGTGTTTTTGTTGTCACGTTTGTGTCACGTTCACTTGCACTTTGTCACGTGTGTTTTTGTCACTTCACACACATTATTTGATTTATTATTGTTTTTATCTTTTCACTGTTTGTTTTAGATGCATCTGTGTCACTTTATTACATTATATATTGTTTGGTGCATCAATTACACATTTATTTCATGGGTTGTAATTATATTTATGTATATTGATTGTACACTAGCTTATATATATATCTGTATATTAATTAGATTTTTGCTTATTAATATACTGTTGGTCTCAACAATGATCTTTTGGACTCTTGAGACATATCCCGCGGGTCATCTGTGATGATCGCATGTTCTCATGTCTCGCGGGATCTTGTGTATACGAACATTGGCTCCGTCCTTTTGAGACGCATTGAGACGTATCATCGGGTATGGAGCCCGAATCACGTGATCGGACATCTTGGATATCGCAGGATTACGAGCGGGCCTGATGTATTAATGCAATTGGGCCTGGCTGGGGATATAACTTAATAAATCCCGCTGGGGCTTGGAGAGGAACATCAATTTTGGTGGGGTACTGGATTATATAATACATTATTGTGTTAATCCTCTTCCCCCATCGGCGAAGACAGGAAGTGACGTCATGCGTTCCAAGTTGGAGCGCACGCCGATGCAGGCATGTCCTGTAGCCTCAATCATGGCGATTAAGGTATCTCAGCTGGAGATGATCTCTTAGGATATAAATAAGGCTATAATGTTGGAGCATGGCATCCCCTGAGGAAGCCATAGCGGCGAAACGTACGTTGGGGTCAGGATCACACTGGTCGGTATTTATTATATGTGATGTTTGTCAGGTATATCCTTTGCTGCTAGTCACTATATGTTACATTGTGGTTGTATTCTCCCTCTGTTCTCTGTTACATTGGTTACCTCTAATATAATTTGGCACTAAGCACTTTATTTTTGACTGGAGATCTGTTGGGATTGTCTTTCTCACATATATGGAAATAGCATCTGTATCTTATATATGCAGGGTGGATATATATGATGACTGGTATTGGGAATACGTTGGTACCAGTCCAGTGTGTTCTTTTGTAAGCACATTCCCAGTTACCACCGCTTCATGCATTATGAATATAGGTTTTATGATGAACTTGTGTTGTTTTTAATATTTGTTACACATAATAAAATTGCGATTCTGATTTGGAGTTGTTTGTGTTGGTGTTCTGTATCTCTTTTTTGGTGTTACGCTGTTGTCACCAGACACAATTTTGTAGGAGTTATTCTAAAAAAATTAAATAGAAGAACTGAAAGAACCCCAAGGTCTTTAAAAGCTTGATGCCACAAAAACATAGAAAAAAAAGAAAGAGAAAAAAAAAAAGATAAAGTATCCAACGTGACTGGGGGTCTACTGTGTTGTATTCCAAATCATGCTGTGAATACAGGACGGTAGACCCCTGGTCAGGATGGCACTAATGGTGTCATAGATTGCTATCATGCCATGAGTTCAGGTCAACCAGGCTGTGGTCAGTCAAGAAGAAGAAGCCATCGTATGGACCGTGTTTCACACTCTGCTTCCTTTCTGGTAATTCACAGGTTTCTAGTCCAAATGCTGGCGTAGAATAGATCAGAGAAATCTCAGTAAAACCAGTATTATGTGCGGAGGGTCAGCAGAGGGCAGATAGAACAGGAAGTCTGTGAAGTGGAGCTTCTGCCAATAGTGGCAGAGCAGGAAGTGATGTCAGTAGAGGGGTGGGGTTTGGCAACTTCTCCTATACAAACCATCAGCAGCGATTTCTTTCCTGTGGCATTGAGGATCTGTAGGGTGTCTATCTACAAAGCAGATTGGAAATTTACATTTGAGGGATGGAATAGAACAAATTAACAGCCCTGGTGGTCTTGAGAGTTCAAGGGAGTCTGTCACCTCCAAAGTTCAGTAAGCATACCACCATGTACGGTAGGTGCCTCGAAACATAACCATACTTTTCTGGTGAAAATCCAGTCTTCTAATCTTGAGAAATGCCTCTTTTGGCACCTGGCCCCCCCGTGTCATCTCTACCAAATCCCAGGGACTGTCAATCAAGCAATAGGGGGGGGGTGCTCTGGCAGAGCGATGGTGCACCAAATGGAGCAGCCCCTCCTACAATGCACCGAACACCTCATTTGTGTATCAATAAAAAGAACAGAGGACCAGATTTTCACAAGAAAGGTATGGACATGATGAAGACTCCCTCTAACTCTCAAGACCACCATATATTTGAGCATGAAAGTGTAACCCTCCTCCACTGGATACGTTCAGCTATGATTTGGTGCTCATTGACTTAGACCCTTGACGGACCTTCGAGGAGTATCGGCACAAATACATTGGCAGCTCAATAAACCGCAGGCGCAAAGACCACAGGTAATAAAACAGCAGGGACGGCCGCTCTACAAAAATAGGCATTTTGTGTTTCATTTCAGACAAAAGCGAGCGTCTAACAAGCAGCAGATGGCGGATCTTTGTGTGACGACGTTACAGTATAATTGTCCACGGTCTCAGCAGGCCGAGAATTAGTACCACATGATATTATAAAAAAAGGAACAATTTCCGCCTGCGCCGCTGTTCGTCCCCGGACGGGTTGTAAGCGGCCCTCGGTGGCTTTGTGTTGTGATCTCGCCTTCCAGTTCTCACGCTTTCCCATATTGTGAATACTATCCCGATGACTTGTGAAAGCAAAAGGGGGGGAAACAAGGAATGAAAATGATTGCGAAGTCTGAGCTGAATGGGATTATCCTCTCCCGGCGGAGCAATCAATCTTCAGATTTATACCGCGGGATGAGACCAGATACAATGGCATTACAATGTAACGTCAAGGCGGGAGGCATCATTCATCTGACGTTATTACAGCTTGATCCCTACTGCCCGCATCCGAGGAGTAAAGTGGAAGAGTGGGAGATGCAGGGGATGGAACGCCCCCTCCCCCGGGGATGTTTTCATTGTAAATAAAAAAAAATCAAATAAAAAATATTCCAAAGGGTGAATCTGTTGGTGTTCGTTTAACCCCTTCCTGCATCTGGATGGGTAGATATCAAGATAGATACAGTCAATCGTGCAACGCAAAATCGAAAGCCTCTTCACGGGACATTTCATGGGGGCACTGATGGGCTCTTTCCTCTCCTTAACCACATAGATGGTGTGATTGCTAGTGGACACAGCAGCCATGGGTGCACCACCAATGAGGCCAGTGAGGCGATCACCTCAGGCGGCACCAGGTAGGGGCCCCAGGGGGAAACAAATGGGCCATGGGCAATGAGCGCTTTTATTTTGGCAAAGGGGTTAGGTTAAGAAATTGGCAGTTTTTGTCTCAGGCAGAAGAAAGGCTAGGTGCACCCCTGACAGCAGCTATAGGGTTGAACTGCCCTGCCAGGATCGGAGTTGTAATGCACCCAGAAGATCACACAAAAAGCCACCCATAGTGTAATTTTTTGACATTGGTCATTAAGGCGTCAAACGAGATGCTTGGTTTAGAAAACATATTTTCAAAAAGGGATGCCACTGTTAATATAAGAGGATGCACCGAGTGGAGAATTCCTGCAAAATATGCCCTTCTGTCTAGAGGATCCAGCAGCCATTAATATCATGAGCGGTACCTCCCTTCACCACTAGATGGGGCTTAAGAGTTAATACTGTATCATTCATGAGTATGTATTCAGTGAGCTCCCCCTAGTGGTGGCTTCAAGCTGCCAGAATTTTATCGTGTGACTCTTTGGCAATGTAGAGGATTTGGAGCTCTGTATCAGGAAAATGGTGCTTCATTGGCTATAAAGATATCTTAAGAAAGAATCAGGACAGAATTTTGGATGTACTTGAAGGGGTTTTCTGAGATTTATTTTTTTTTCTAATGACCTATTCTTTGGATAAGTCGTCAGTATCTGACCAGTGGGGGTTTGACACCTGGACCCCCGCCGGTCAGCTGTTTGAAAAAGCACTGATGCTCGCAGTAGCGCAGCAACCTTCTCTGTGCTCACCACATACGGCACCATACGTTGTATAGTGGCGTGGTATTGCGCTTAGCTCCATTCACTTCTATGGGGCTGAGCTCCTCCTAGGCCACATGACCAATGTACATGATGTCAGACAGCCTAGGAAAAGCCGAGAGAAGGCCTCGATGCTACTAGTGCTGGTGCCTTCTGAACCAGCTGGTCTGCAGGGCTACTGGGTGGCAGACCCCCATTGATGACCTATAAAAAAATCTCGGAAAACCCCTTTAAATGGTAAAAATTGAAATGATGGTGGAAGGTGGACATTGAGATTTTGATAACAATTAGCACTTTATAAAGATATGAAGAGAGAGATGGAGCTCTCTCCCTATCATAGCTCAGGAGGCAGTCGAAGGATGGAATTAAGCATGTGCAATGCGCTGCCCCCCAGGGCCCTACCGCATCGCATGTTTAGTTGGAATGCCAAGTGGTGTAGTGCGGCCTATATGTCTCTTTATGTGTCACGATGCTCCTATGTGGATAAAGCTGGACCCCAGGCTTTGGTTCCGTGGCATTAAAAAGGGGAATAATTGAGGCATGAAGGAAAAATAACTTGAGTCCAGACCTTGTTGTGAAGTTCAACGGCAGCTTTACTTGAATAAACTTTCATCCAAACAATTTGCAGGCTTTGTCTTGGCTCCAGCAGGCTTTGGTATAAACTTGCAGGCAAATTCAATAACTCTGCTCTCTCACTTTCTCTGCTTCACTGACAGGTTTACTTAATTACTTTTCTTTCTCTGTGCTGCACTAAACTCTGCTTAGGTTTGGTCTGGGGTGCCTTCTACTGTTGTTCCCCTCCTGACACTCAGCAAAGAACTTATTTTCAGCTGAAGAACAATTTCCTGCTGCTTCTTGGAGTCTCAATTGGAATAAACTAGAACTACAACCCCTCCCTTCTGATAGGAAGCAGGACTGGTCCACTTCTGCCCAAAAGAGGGGAGAATGGAATGGAGAGTTCCATTCTATATAAAGATAGCTCTGCCATATATGCTGCCACCTGCTGATGAACCAGGCAAATTACATTTAATAACAATCATATCAATGCACAATGGAAATAAATACACGGATGACACTCTTGTTAATCAATAGAGACAGTAGCAGGGTGCAGAAGTGGTAATACCACTCCGGTCTGTTACACATGTGCAGTCATTTCAGTGAGGTGGGCAAAGAGATAAGAAAAAGAACAAACAGCAGGTGGCACTGTACAGATATATTTTATTGAATAACTCAGTGGCTGTACTAAAGTATACTGAAGTATTCAGATCCCGGTGCTGGTTTGAAAGCTGTGGAATATTTTTTGTGGCACATTACCAGGCTGGAGAAATTTTCTTGGGGTGACTACAGCAATCAACTTCTCCCAATATCATGTTGGTGCATTGCATGTCATATATGGGGCTGTGAGGATGCGAAATGAACGCCCTCTCTCCCCCTCTCCCCACTTATAATAATAATAATAATAATAATAATAATAATAATAATAATAAATAATAATAAAATAATAATACTTATTATAATCATTATTATTGCAACAAAAATAATTTTCTCATTTTACATCTATTATAAATGATTTTATTACTGTATATACAGTTATTGGAGTAAATGTCCCTTTTCCGGCTCTTTCTTTCCTATGTATTACACAGGAGATTGCGCTGAGCTGAGACTCTTGCACACAAGCTGTCCCCAGGTGTTTAGAGACCCTCCAAACACTATTGTATTTCAGCGTTGTTCAGAGCCCTTCATCTCGCTCCTCTCAGCCAGCAGCATTACTGAATTATAGCTCCTTCTCCAGCACAGAAACATAATATTCACTTTTCAAGGTTGAGGAAGTCTTTATTTATCCTCCAAACAAACCCGCTTGTCTAAAGATACACGCCGGCATTTACAGATCATAAAACCAAAGAAAAAGGCATGTATTATATATTACAATGAGGGAACAAACATATGATGTTCTGCATGGACACCGCTCACTGCTACCAGGCTGATATTCCTAGAAACCAACGGCAAGACAGGAGCAGGCTTCAGTACTGACACTGCAAATAGGAGACTGTGGAGAAATGCAAATACTGATATATTGTACAGCGATGTTCATTTCTACATCATCACAGGAAAAGTCTCTATTATTATGCCACGAACGGTGCATGGAATAATTTATTTGAAATCTGTGTATAAAGTAATACCTCCTAAAAACTAAACCATCTGAAGAAGAATATAATTATTATACTACTGCCTGATATATACCAAAATATAATTATTGTTCTACTGACTCCTATGTACAAAAATATACAGTAACTACTATAATACTGCTCCTATATACAAGAATATAACTACTATAATACTGCTCCTATGTACAAGAATATAACTACTATAATACTGCTCCTATGTACAAGAATATAACTACTATAATACTGCTCCTATGTACAAGAATATAACTACTATAATACTGCTCCCTATGTACAAGAATATAACTACTATAATACTGCTCCTATGTACAAGAATATAACTACTATAATACTGCTCCTATGTACAAGAATATAACTACTATAATACTGCTCCTATGTACAAGAATATAACTACTATAATACTGTCTCCTATGTACAAGATAATAACTACTATAACTAACTGTCTCCTATGTACAAGAATATAACTAACTATAATACTGTCTCCTATGTACAAGATATATAACTACTATAATACTGCTCCTATTACAAAATATAACTACTATAATACTGCTCCTATGTACAAGAATATACTACTAACATACTGCTCCTATGTACAAGAATATAACTACTATAATACTGCTCCTATGTACAAGAATATAACTACAAAACTGCTCCATGACAGAATATAACTACTATAATACTGCTCCTATGTACAAGAATATAACTACTATAATACTGCTCCTATGTACAAGAATATAACTACTATAATACTGGCTCCTATGTAGAAGAATATAACTACTATAATACTGCTCCTATGTACAAGAATATAACTACTATAATACTGTCTCCTATGTACAAGAATATATACTATAAACTGCTCCTTTAACAAAATATAACTACTATAATACTGTCTCCTATGTACAAGAATATAACTACTATATACTGCTCCTATGTACAAGAATATAACTACTATAATAACTGTCTTCCTATGTACAAAATATAACTACTATAATACTGTCTCCTATGTACAAGAATTTATAAACTACTTATACATACTGCTCCTATGTACAAGAATATAACTACTATAATACTGCCTCCTATGTACAAGAATATAACTACTATAATACTGCTCCTATGTAGAAGAATATAACTACTATAATACTGCTCCTATGTACAAGAATATAACTACTATAATACTGCCATAATATACAAGAATATAACTACTATAATACTGCTCTATGTACAAGATAAACTACTATAATACTGCTCCTATGTAAAGAATATAACTACTATAATACTGCTCCTTGTACAAGAATATAACTACTATAATACTGCCTCCTATGTACAAGAATATACTACTATAATACTGCTCCTATGTACAAGAATATAACTACTATAATACTGCTCCTATGTACAAGAATATAACTACTATAATACTGCTCCTATGTACAAGAATATAACTACTATAATACTGCTCCTATGTACAAGAATATAACTACTATAATACTGCTCCTATGTACAAGAATATAACTACTATAAATACTGCTTCCTATGTACAAGAATATAACTACTATAATACTGCTCCTATGTAACAAGAATATAACTACTATAATACTGCTCCTATGTACAAAGAATATAACTACTATAATACTGCTCCTATGTACAAGAATATAACTACTATAAACTACTGCTCCTATGTACAAGAATATAACTACTATAATACTGCTCCTATGTACTATGTAGAAGAATATAACTACTATAATACTGCTCCTATGTACAAGAATATAACTACTATAATACTGCTCCTATGTACAAGAATATAACTACTATAATACTGCTCCTATGTACAAGAATATAACTACTATAATACTGCTCCTATGTACAAGAAATATAACTACTATAATACTGCTCCTATGTACAAGAATATAACTACTATAATACTGCTCCTATGTACAAGAATATAACTACTATAATACTGCTCCTATGTACAAGAATATAACTACTATAATACTGCTCCTATGTACAAGAATATAACTACTATAATACTGCTCCTATGTACAAGAATATAACTACTATAATACTGCTCCTATGTACAAGAATATAACTACTATAATACTGCTCCTATGTACAAGAATATAACTACTATAATACTGCTCCTATGACAAGAATATAACTACTATAAATACTGCCTCCTATGTACAAGAATATAACTACTATAATACTGCTCCTATGTACAAGAATATAACTACTATAATACTGCTCCTATGTACAAGAATATAACTACTATAATACTGCTCCTATGTACAAGAATATAACTACTATAATACTGCTCTCCCTATGTACAAGAATATAACTACTATAATACTGCTCCTATGTACAAGAATAAACTACTATAATACTGCTCCTATGTACAAGAATATAACTACTATAATACTGCTCCTATGTACAAGAATATAACTACTATAATACTGCTCCTATGTACAAGAATAACTACTATAATACTGCCCTATGACAAGATATAACTCTTAATACTGCTCCTATGTACAAGAATATAACTACTATAATACTGCTCCTATGTACAAGAATATAACTACTATAATACTGCTCCTATGTACAAGAATATAACTACTATAATACTGCTCCTATGTACAAGAATATAACTACTATAATACTGCTCCTATGTACAAGAATATAACTACTATAATACTGCTCCTATGTACAAGAATATAACTACTATAATACTGCTCCTATGTACAAGAATATAACTACTATAATACTGCTCCTATGTACAAGAATATAACTACTATAATACTGCTCTATGTACAAGAATATAACTACTATAATACTGCTCCTATGTACAAGAATATAACTACTATAATACTGCTCCTATGTACAGAATATAACTACTATAATACTGCTCCTATGTACAAGAATATAACTACTATAATACTGCTCCTATGACAAGAATATAACTACTATAATACTGCCTCCTATATACAAGAATATAACTACTAAATACTGCTCCTATGTACAAGAATATAACTACTATAATACTGCCTCCTATGTACAAGAATATAACTACTATAATACTGCTCCTATGTACAAGAATATAACTACTATAATACTGCTCCTATGTACAAGAATATAACTACTATAATACTGCTCCTATGTACAAGAATATAACTACTATAATACTGCTCCTATGTACAAGAATATAACTACTATAATACTGCTCCTATGTACAAGAATATAACTAGCTATAATACTGCTCCTATATACAAGAATATAACTACTATAATACTGCTCCTATGTACAAGAATATAACTACTATAATACTGCTCCTATGTACAAGAATATAACTACTATAATACTGCTCCTATGTACAAGAATATAACTACTATAATACTGCTCCTATGTACAAGAATATAACTACTATAATACTGCTCCTAATAATATAACTACTATAATACTGCCTCCTATGTACAAGAATATAACTACTATAATACTGCTCCTATGTACAAGAATATAACTACTATAATACTGCCTCCTATGTACAAGAATATAACTACTATAATACTGCTCCTATGTACAAGAATATAACTACTATAATACTGCTCCTATGTACAAGAATATAACTACTATAATACTGCTCCTATGTACAGAATATAACTACTATAATACTGCTCCTATGTACAAGAATATAACTACTATAATACTGCTTCCTATGTACAAGAATAACTACTATAATAACTGCTCCTATGTACAAGAATATAACTACTATAATACTGCTCCTATGTACAAGAATATAACTACTATAATACTGCCCCTATGTACAAGAATATAACTACTATAATACTGCTCCTATGTACAAGAATATAACTACTATAATACTGCCTCCTATGTACAAGAATATAACTACTATAATACTGCTCCTATGTACACAAAAATATAACTACTATAATACTGCTCCTATGTACAAGAATATAACTACTATAATACTGCTCCCTATATACAAGAATATAACTACTATAATACTGCTCCTATGTACAAGAATATAACTACTATAATACTGCTCCTATGTACAAGAATATAACTACTATAATACTACTCCTAGTACAATAATATAACTGCTATAATACTGCCTCCTATGTACCAGAATATAACTACTATAATACTGTTCCTATATACAAGAATATAACTACTATAATACTGCTCCTATATACAAGAATATAACTACTATAACTACTCCTATGTACAATAATATAACTGCTATAATACTGCCTCCTATGTACAAGAATATAACTACTATAATACTGCCTACTATGTACAAGAATATAACTACTATAATACTGCCTCCTATGTACAAGAATATAACTACTATAATACTGCTTCCTATGTACAAGAATATAACTACTATAATACTGCTCCTATGTACAAGAATATAACTACTATAATACTGCTCCTATGTACAACAATATAACTACTATAATACTGCTCCTATGTACAAGAATATAACTACTATAATACTGCGTCCTATGTACAAGAATATAATACTATAATACTGCTCCTATATACAAGAATATAACTACTATAATACTGCTCCTATGTACAAGAATATAACTACTATAATACTGCTCCTATGTACAAGAATATAACTACTATAATACTGCTCCTATGTACAAGAATATAACTACTATAATACTGCCTCCTATATACAAGAATATAACTACTATAATACTGCTCCTATATACAAGAATATAACTACTATAATACTGCTCCTATATACAAGAATATAACTACTATAATACTGCTCCTATGTACAAAAATATAACTACTATAATACTGCTACCTATGTACAAGAATATAACTACTATAATACTGCCTCCTATGTACAAGAATATAACTACTATAATACTGCCTCCTATATACAAGAATATAACTACTATAATACTGCTCCTATGTACAAGAATATAACTACTATAATACTGCCTCCTATATACAAGAATATAACTACTATAATACTGCTCCTATGTACAAAAATATAACTACTATAATGATCTTTTTATTTAAAATCTGGCAACCAAATATTACAATATATTTACAATAAAGTCATGGAAAATATTAAATATAAATAGTATAAAGTTACATCTCATTAGTAATAAACATCAGAATCATTATACAAATGCTGACACATGGATGTTCCTCCAGTACTCATTATTGCGGTTATTTTGAATGTCTTTCTTATATATCATCCTCAGACTTTCCAGGATATTATATAAGATTCTATCACAGGTCAGGAGTTCTCTGTTGATGACCAGGCAGCACCGCGCACACCACAGACAGTACATGGTCACCACATTCACTAGCAAACACCTGAGCGTTGTTCTTCAGATAGGTCTCCTGTAAGAAGAAGATGTCAGATCTCTCCTGGGACAGACGCTGGTAGGTCACCTGCCGCCTGTTCTTAGTCCTCACACTGTTCACATTTATAGAGCTGATTCTCAGCCTCATCCAGGTCACTTAGTTTTCTTACTCTTTTTCCTCCTTCCACTGCTGTGACCTGTAGTGCCCCATCTTTTAGTGGACACTGGAGGGTCAGGTTCATGTTCCTGAAGGTCGTCATCAGGGTTATGTGAAGAAACATACTCCATTTCTATCTTTTCCCCTGAATCTTCTTCTCCCAGTGCCCCGTACTGTCCGGAGGTTATGGCCAGCACTGGCAGGTCCGGGGTTCTCTTCGCTGCAGTGACTTTTGTAGAAGGATCTGCTGTGGTGTTCTTTCTTTTTACCGTCCGGAAGCCCTCCTCATCCACAGAGGACCTCCTGAGCCCTGCGGCTGGACCAGCAGATTCAGTAGATGTACAGGGCAGTTCTTTAGGTGGATTAGCGACAGGTTTACTGGTCACTTTACTCTGTACATGAGATTTCTCTTCTGTGGCTGGTACTTGTAGTGCTACAGATGGTACCTTAGTCTGTATAGCAGGAATTCTGGATACTTTACTTTTTACACTAGATGTCTTTTCAGTGTCTGGTACTTGTAGTTCAGTAGCTGATGGTACTTGTAATAGAGCTGGTGGACTATCACTCCCAACCTCTGCTGGTACTTGTAGTGCATCAGAAGAGCCATCACAGTCTACAGCAGGGTAACTGGTGCTTTGCATTACTTCAGTATGTGGACTGTCAGCTTCTGGGGCTGGATCCACTCTTGCAGCGACTTCCTCTTGACCTTCCTCCATGGCCTCTGAGATCTCATCACTGCCTTTATTATGATCCGCTTCTGGACACTCCCGGAACGTATGACCCGCTCCTAAACACAGGTTACAGATGACAGGACCTGTACACTCATCCTTTGAATGTCCGAACTGTCCACAAAATGAGCACTTAATACGGGAGCAGTTGATAGCGAGGTGTCTGCCCCCACATCTGTGACACAGACTCGGCTGACCGGGGTAGTAGCATATCCCTCTGTCTGAGCCCAGGTAGAAGGAGTACGGCAGATGTCTGGTCATACCATTCATTTGCTCTAGTTGAATCCTCACTGTGTATCCACCATTCCAGATGTCTTCTTCATCATAGATTTTTTGCGGATGACTCTTCAACAGGCATTGTCTACTCAGCCAGAGCTCCAGGTCTGCCCAGCGCCACCACCTCAGACTGGAGCAAGATGGTGGCCCTCACTACCTGAGGCTTGGACAGCTGGATCACCTGTAGATGCTCCCAGATTGGCTGTTCCTTTGTGTCATTATATATATTCCAGAATAAGTCCAGATCATACTGCAGCTTAAAGCTGATGTCATAAATCCTGCAGGAGGGGATATGGATCAGGGCGTACACCTCAGACGGCTTAAACTTCATGAAGTTCTTTAGAAGATCTTTACCAATGTACAGTCTGGAGGGGAGATTCTCCTCTGGACCCATATACTTAATCCTGACGGCGTTTCTTCTCTGAGGTGGAGGGTTAGCTGGCCTTATGACATTGGAGAACAGTCTCCTGAATTGTGGACGATCAGCAGGAGGATCAGTTCTGGACCTCTCCTCATCAGCAGGGTTACTGACTCCAGATTGTCCTGCAGATCCACCTGCGTCTACACCAGACAGCTGTGCACCTAACACTGCGGACGGCTCAGGGTCCTGTATACTGTCCTCCATGTCTGCTCCAGTCTATATAATTGTCTCCTCTGAGAACTGACTTTCACTCACAGCACCGAGCGGGGTTCCACCCACGGCACCGAGCGGGGTCCCACTCACGGCACCGAGCGGAGTCCCACTCAAGGCACCGAGCGGGGTCCCACCTACGGCACCGAGCGGGGTCCCACCTACGGCCACGCAGCCGGCGTCTCACTCACGGCACCGAGCTGGGTCTCACTCACGGCACCGAGCTGGGTCTCACTCACGGCACCGAGCTGGGTCTCACTCACGGCACCGAGCGGGGTCTCACTCACGGCACCGAGCGGGGTCTCACTCACGGCACCGAGCGGGGTCTCACTCACGGCACCGAGCGGGGTCTCACTCACGGCACCGAGCGGGGTCTCACTCACGGCACCGAGCGGGGTCTCACTCACGGCACCGAGCTGGGTCTCACTCACGGCACCGAGCGGGGTCTCACTCACGGCACCGAGCGGGGTCTCACTCACGGCACCGAGCGGGGTCTCATCCACAACGTCCACACATGAAGTACTTTCCTGCTCACACACAGGATTGCTGCTCACATTTACTTCACCAGAGTTGCAAATTGAGTCCACTGCAATTAACCCCTTGTTGGATAACATACTTTGCTCCATAGCATTCCCAGCATTTTCAGAGACTGCTTTCTCAGACCCCGTACATAGAGACCCTGAAAGCAATGACCCCCCAGGTACTGCACCCACACATCTCTGAGAGGTTCCTTGCACCACCATACTCTGTAGATCACCATAATTAGTACTTTTTTTTCCTATGATTTCTTTCATCTTCACACTTTGGGCTCTGGCCGCCCTCTTTTTCTCCATTGCCCACTTTTCTACTTTAGGTATTTTATTTATTTCTTTATCAAATTTCCCTTTTAATATGGCAAGTTCACGTGTGCAATCATCCAGACATTCACATTTCATCAGCTTTTTCTTTGGATCAGTCTCTGTCTTAATCTCATCTCTTAAATTGAGGACTAATACTGCCTCCTATGTACAAGAATATAACTACTATTATACTGCTCCTATGTACAAGAATATAACTACTATAATACTGCTCCTATGTACAGGAATATAACTACTATAATACTGCCTCCTATGTACAAGAATATAACTACTATAATACTGCCTCCTATGTACAGGAATATAACTACTATAATACTGCTCCTATGTACAAGAATATAACTACTATAATACTGCTCCTATGTAACAGAATATAACTACTATATACTGCTCCTATGTAACAAGAAATACTACTATAATACTGCCTCCTATGTACAGGAATATAACTACTATAATACTGCTCCTATGTACAAGAATATAACTACTATAATACTGCGCCTATGTACAAAGAATATAACTACTATATACTGCTCCTATGTACAAGAATATAACTACTATAATATACTGCTCCTATGTACAAGAATATAACTACTATAAATACTGCCTCCTATGTACAAGAATATAACTACTATAATACTGCTCTATGTACAGAACTATAACTCCTATAAATACTATGCTCCTATGTACAAGAATATAAACTACTATAATACTGCTCCTATGTACAAGAATATTAACTACTATAATACTGCTCCTATGTACAAGAATATAACTACTATATACTGCTCCTATGTACAAGAATATAACTACTATAATACTGCTCCTATGTACAGAAATATAACTACTATAATACTGCTCCTATGTACAAGAATATAACTACTATAATACTGCTCCTATGTACACACAAGATATAACTACTATAATACTGCTTCCTATGTACAAAGAATATAACTACTATAATACTGCCTCCTATGTACAAGAATATAACTACTATATAATACTGCTCCTATGTACAAGAATATATAACTACTATAATACTGCTCCTATGTACAAGAATATAACTACTATAATACTGCTCCTAGTACAAAGAATATAACTAATATAATACTGCTCCTATGTACAAGAATATACTTACTATAATACTGCTCCTACGTACAAGAATATAACTACTATAATACTGCCTCCTATGTACAAGAATATACTACTATATATACTGCTCCTATGTACAAGAATATAACTACTATAATACTGCCTCCTATGTACAAGAATATAAACTACTATAATACTGCTCCTATGTACAAGAATATAACTACTATAATACTGCTCCTATGTACAAGAATATAACTACTATAATACTGCTCCTATGTACAAGAATATAACTACTATAATACTGCTCCTATGTACAAGAATATAACTGCTATAATACTGCTCCTATGTACAAGAATATAACTACTAAATACTGCTCCTACGAACACGAATATAACTACTATATACTGCCTCTTATGTACAAGAATATAAACTACTATAATACTGCCTCCTATGTACAAGAATATAACTACTATAATACTGCTCCTATGTACAAGAATATAACTACTATAATACTGCTCCTATGTACAAGAATATAAATACTATAATACTGCTCTTATGTACAAGAATATAACTACTTATAATACTGCTCCTATGTACAAGGACTATGAACTACTATAATACTGCTCCTATGTACAAGAATATAACTCATATAATACTGCTCCTATGTACAAGAATATAACTACTATAATACTGCTCCTATGTACAAGAATATAACTACTAAAACTGCTCCCATGTACAGATATAACTACTATAATACTGCCTCCTATGTACAAGAATATAACTACTATAATACTGCTCCTATGTACAAGAATATAACTACTATAATACTGCTCCTATGTACAAGAATATAACTACTATAATACTGCTCCTATGTACAAGAATATAACTACTATAATACTGCTCCTATGTACAAGAATATAACTACTATAATACTGCTCCTATGTATAAGAATATAACTACTATAAATACTGCCTCCTATGTACAAGAATATAACTACTATAATACTGCTCCTATGTACAAGAATATAACTACTATAATACTGCCTCCTATGTACAAGAATATAACTACTATATACTGCTCCTATGTACAAAATATAACTACTATAATACTGTCTCCTATGTACAAGAATATAACCATACTATAATACTGCCCCCTATGTACAAGAATATAACTACTATAATACTGCTCCTATGTACAAGATATAACTTACTATAATACTGCTTCCTATGTACAAGAATAATAACTACTATAATACTGCCCTCCTATGTATAAGATATAACTACTATAATACTGCCTCCTATGTACAAGAATATAACTACTATAATACTGCTCCTATGTACAAGAATATAACTACTATAATACTGCTCCTATGTACAAGAATATAACTACTATAATACTGCTCCTATGTACAAGAATATAACTACTATAATACTGCTCCTATGTACAAGAATAACTATATAATACGCTCCATGTACAAGAATATAACTCTATAATACTGCTCCTATGTACAAGAATATAACTACTATAATACTGCTCCTATATACAAGAATATAACTACTATAATACTGCCCCTATGTACAAGAATATAACTACTATAATACTGCTCCTATGTACAAGAATATAACTACTATAATACTGCTCCTATGTTCACGGTTATGTATTTGCCTTTTTAGTATATACTCTATATATTCTTTGCTAGAGGAATGAAATGAGCAGAGTCCTTTATATACCGTCCTTTCTCTTTCAGTAGACTCATGGTCAGACAGACGGTAAATCTTGCAGGTCCCAGTTGGTGACTATCTCCAGCCTCCAGTGCTCCCGGTTTGGTGAGATGAGGCCGCTCCTCTCCGGGGAGATGTTGAATAATGTTAAATGACATCTTGTTTTTGTTTCTTCTTAGCTTCTTCATGGTCCATTAATCCGCAGAGGTGATGCATAAAGTGCGGCAATCTCCTGGTGCAGAGACTGCTGTAGACGAGGTCCTGACGAGAGAGGAATTTCTTATCATTCTCTAAATGTGATTTGAAGAATGCATTCTCCTTTATGTATCTGTCATCAAGCAGGAGAATAAGACTTTATTTGCTGCTCCGTACAAGTGCAGACTAGAGATGAGCGAATCTATTCGCCGATTCATTGATTCGTATCGAATCTTGGAAATTTTCAGCTGCAAAATGAATCCGAATATTTGGAGATTCGCTCTGTTAAGATTCGAAAATGTTCCTAAGGCTTTCTACGCATTCGCTATGTACTTGTCCGATAAATTGTATGCTAATGCTACATATAAGTTACTCTATACGCTGTTGCATACGAATTCAGTTAATTAGTGAACTTTTACTGTTAGTTCGCTATTCGTGCGCAAAAGCCCGGGAAGAAAGCGGTCACCTGACCTAGTGGGCAGGGCTTGCTCTGATTGGCTCAGGCTCGGTAAGCCAGTGACGCATCAGTTGTGCTGAAGATGAGCAGAAGCACTGTGTGTGAAGTTCTGAGAGACAGAGAACTGTGTTGTTGAAATTGGGGTGTAATTGTTCTGGGAATCCATATTACACATCAGGGATACTGCAGGGCAAGTGCAGGGCAAGTGCAGGGCTAGTAATTAATCAGGCAGAGAGAGAGACAGGGAGAGAGATAGGGAGAGAGACAGGGACAAAGACCAGCTGCAGGGCCACAGAGTGAAGTGAAAAATGTCTGAAATGGATAAGCAACAGGAGTCCAGTTCCAGCCAGACCTCGAGCTCTAAAAAGGAGAATGTGGCACAGGGCAGCAGTGCCAAAGGACCTGTATCCGGAGCTTCTACTTGTAGTATTCACAATACTTGGCCGGTGTTCCACCAGGCTAACCCTCCAAGGCGCAAAATTGTAGATGAGGAGAAAGTGGATGAGGTAGTGGAGTGGATGGCACGCTCATCTCAGTCTCAGCCGGAGGATCTGCTGTCATCTGCTGATACAGTATCCATATGTAGCCGGGGGTCAGACTCAGAGCGTTCCTCCTGCTCCACCATTCCTCTCCAGCAAAGCCCGTCATTTTCGTACGCAATTTGTACGCTCATGTGTACGTGTTCACAGAAGTTGCGTACCTTTTAAAACTGAACATTTGTTATTAGTGCGCGAATGTTCGCAAAACGCCACAAATACGTATGATTTGAACGCAGATTCATCGAATAGATATGAAAAGTTCGACAAATGTTCTGCAAATAAAATTTTGAATGATTCTCTCTAGTGCACAGCTCTAATGATGGGTATTATGCCACCGATTGGCGTCTTACCATAGACTTCATTAGCTTTAGACTAGTAGATTCTAGATTATGGTGGTATAAGTAGACAATCCAATACCGTATGGCCGGACCATATAGTGACACATAGTATACCGATGGCACCCTAAAACAGAAATGTAACCCCACATGCTGTCATGGCCAAACCTTCCTGGTGTTTCAATGCGAGGTTCAGAGGTGAATCACCATCATCTGCATCTGCAGTATCCTGTCACATCTCTTCATTTTTTTTTTTTTTTTTGCGGTTTGTGCCCTAAGGGTTCTCATGGTAAAAGCAGGAGAGTTATGAACAAGCAGAGTCCACCTGATGGAAAAGCTTGGGCTTATATGGACCCATTAGAGTGCCCTGGGTTCTTTCTCACCCATAGGTTAAAGACTTTTGGTTCTCCATGACCTTTAATTGAGGTGATGTCTGTGCCATCTGGACCTAATATAGATTTCATGCAGCGCAGGGAAAGGGAGGGCATCGGAGCATGAGATGCTCCGATGCTAACATCAGACGGGCTGCCTGGGTGAATTTAAGGGTATGTCCGGGTTCAGCTCAGTTGCCCTAGGCCTACTTACATGGTGGTGCCCACCTCTCCAGTTCTAGGATTGTGCTATTGGAGCAAACTTCTGGGTTCAGACACCATGGCATACCAGGAGACAGGGTGATGGCAACCAGGAGACAGGGTGATGGCAACCAGGAGACAGGGTGATGCCATACCAGGGGGCAGGGTGATGGCATACCAGGAGACAGGGTGATGGCATACCAGGGGGCAGGGTGAAGCCATACCAGGGGGCAGGGTGATGGCATACCCAGGAGACAGGGTGATGGCATACCAGGGGGCAGGGTGAAGCCATACCAGGGGGCAGGGTGATGGCATACCAGGAGACAGGGTGATGGCAACCAGGAGACAGGGTGATGTCATACCAGGGGGCAGGGTGAAGCCATACCAGGGGGCAGGGTGATGGCATACCAGGAGACAGGGTGATGTCATACCAGGGGGCAGGGCGATGTCATACCAGGGGGCAGGGTGAAGTCATACCAGGAGACAGGGTGATGGCATACCAGGAGACAGGGTGATGGCATACCAGGAGACAGGGTGATGGCATACCAGAGACAGGGTGATGGCATCCAAGGGACAGGGTGATGGCATACCAGGGCAGGGATGGCATACCAGAGAAGGTGATGGCATACCAGGAGACAGGGTGATGGCAACCAGGAGACAGGGTGATGGCAACCAGGAGACAGGGTGATGTCAAACCAGGAGACAGGGTGATGGCATACCAAGAGACAGGGTGATAGCATACCAGGGGCAGGGTGATGGCATACCAAGAGACAGGGTGATGGCAACCAGGAGACAGGGTGATGGCATACCAGGGGGCAGGGTGAAGTCATACCAGGGGGCAGGGTGAAGTCATACCAGGAGACAGGGTGATGGCAACCAGGAGACAGGGTGATGGCAACCAGGAGACAGGGTGATGGCAACCAGGAGACCAGGGTGATGGCAACCAGGAGACAGGGTGATGGCAAACCAGGAGACAGGGTGATGGCATACCAAGAGACAGGGTGATGGCATACCAGGGGCAGGGTGATGGCATACCAAGGGGCAGGTAATGGCATACCAGGAGACAGGGTTGATGGCAACCAGGAGACAGGGTGATGGCATACCAGGGGGCAGGGTGAAGTCATACCAGGGGCAGGGTGAAGTCATACCAGGAGACAGGGTGGTGGCACCAGGAGACAGGGTGATGGCAAACCAGGAGACAGGGTGATGGCATACCAAGAGACAGGGTGATGGCATACCAGGGGCAGGGTGATGGCATACCAAGGGGCAAGGTAATGGCATACCAGGAGACAGGGTGATGGCAACCAGGAGACAGGGTGATGGCATACCAGGGGGCAGGGTGAAGTCATACCAGGAGACAGCGTGATGGCATACCAGGGGCAGGGTGATGGCATACCAGGGGGCAGGGTGATGTCATACCAGGAGGCAGGGTGATGTCATACCAGGGGGCAGGGTGATGTCATACCAGGAGGCAGGGTGATGTCATACCAGGGGGCAGGGTGATGTCATACCAGGGGGCAGGGTGAAGTCATACCAGGAGACAGCGTGATGGCATACCAGGAGGCAGGGTGATGTCATACCAGGAGGCAGGGTGATGTCATACCAGGAGGCAGGGTGATGTCATACAGGAGGCAGGGTGATGTCATACCAGGGGGCAGGGTGATGTCATACAGGAGGCAGGCGGATGTCATACCAGGAGGCAGGGTGATGTCATACCAGGAGGCAGGGTGATGTCATACCAGGAGGCAGGGTGATGTCATACCAGGAGGCAGGGTGATGTCATACCAGGGGGCAGGGTGATGTCATACCAGGAGGCAGGGGGATGTCATACCAGGAGGCAGGGTGATGTCATACCAGGAGGCAGGGTGATGTCATACCAGGGGGCAGGGTGATGTCATACCAGGGGCAGGGTCATGTTATACCAGGGGGCAGGGTGATGTCATACCAGGAGGCAGGGTGATGTTATACCAGGGGGCAGGGTGATGTCATACCAGGAGGCAGGGTGATGTCATACCAGGAGGCAGGGTGATGTCATACCAGGGGCAGGGTGATGTCATACCAGGGGGCAGGGTGATGTCATACCAGGGGGGCAGGGTGATGTTATACCAGGGGGCAGGGTGATGTTATACCAGGGGGCAGGGTGATGTTATACCAGGAGGCAGGGTGATGTCATACCAGGGGGCAGGGTGATGTCATACCAGGGGGCAGGGTGATGGCATACCAGGAGGCAGGGTGATGGCATACCAGGGGGCAGGGTGATGTCATACCAGGAGGCAGGGTGATGTCATACCAGGGGGCAGGGTGATGTCATACCAGGGGGCAGGGTGATGTCATACTAGGGGGCAGGTTGATGTCATACCAGGGGGCAGGGTGATGTCATACCAGGGGGCAGGGTTAAGGCATGCCAGTGATAGCAGCATATACTCGGATTTTGCATTGAGGAACATGAGCCTCTGTTGCGTGGTCCAGACATGTTCCTGTAGTAGGAGAGAAGGGGCTGCAGTGATGTTAGATTTTCCAGCCTTTGCTCTCTAGATTGCACAGATTTTTCAGTTCTTTTTCATGTTTTTACTTCAGATGATAAGTGCATGTAAGGGTCTGGTAACACGGCTCACCTGTCAGCGCCCTGCCCTCTTCTCCTTGGGGCAGGTCAGAGGATCACGTGCAGCAGACATGTCTCTCCTGTCCTCGCTGCTTTCAGCCTGGACAGTTTTTGGAAATGTCAATCTGAATAACAATCATCATGGAGGTTGTGATTTCTTTTACTTATAATATTCTATTTTACAGAGAAATACATAAAGTGCTGGTTTGTATATTAGTGCCCGATCTATGTGACGGGTGGGCATCTGAGTTGGTTGGGTGCTAGGTCTGTATCTCACAATGAGGTCATATATTTGCCTTTGGCTTCATTCTGAATCCTGTAGAGTGGTGACATTGTAGACTTTAGAACCCCTACAGGTCCACAGTTTTGCTTTGGGTTTTGATTCAGGATGTGTTTTCACCCTTCGGAGGTATGTAAATTAGCCCATGTCATTGTGTTAGAGTAGTTCCCCTTTAAATCTATAGATCAAGGCTACAGCCTGCTTTCGTCTACTGTTCCAGATTCATAAAAGTATGCAGTGATCACCATATAGAGAGAGGCCAGAGAGGCAGACATGACACAGAGATATGGTTGGATCCAAGTACAATGGGTTTCTCTACCAACAGCTCGTGACCCATTTATTTTATGAAAGCATTAAAGGGGTATTCTCATCTTATCCCTCGGATATGCCCCCGTTGTCTTATAGGTGTGAGGATATATTGAGATCGGAGGGGGAAGTGCTGCGCCTGGAGGACCCCAGGTTTCCCGAGGTCCGGGCACCACCAGGTGCAGCTTCCCCGCTGCTCCCATAGAAATGAATGGGAGGGTACCGCGCATGCACAGCCCTCACTCCCATTCATTTCTATGTAGCTGACGGAAATACTAGCCGAGCACTAGCTTGGCTATTTTCGCCGGCCCCATAGAAATGAATGGAGGGCGGCTACGCATGCGCAGTGCGCCCTCCTTTACTTTGGGGGTTCCGTTCTCGATATAGGTGCGGGTCCCACCGCTATTCAAGAGATATGCCCCCATTGTCTAAGATGAGAATAACCCTTTAAGCAAAAAGTAGCCTGTCATTATTGTACACAGCACGACGTGGCAAACCCTTGCCAATCTCTATAAATTAGTGAATTCTGCATTCCATGAGTACTGGTCTCCTAACCCCCGATGTCCATGTCAGGATCTCTGCTCATGATCTCATACCATACAAGAATAGACATGCCAGGATCCAAACAGGGGCCCCAGGACCGTCATATCTCCCATTCAGTAGGACAATGTTCGATCTATGTTAGTTTCTGCCTCTGTACATTTAGCTGATGTTCTTTAATACACAGTCGATATACGAAGATAATGGAAAGAATAATAATACAAAAAACCTTAACCCCCTAACTGTTTTTCCAGAGTCAAGCTCCAGCAGTGGGAAAAGTAGCTAACTGGAGGGGGGAGGGCTTCTATAGTTGCTGCTATCTCCTGAATGGACATGCAACTGGTCTTGTTTGAAAGCAGACATTCCAAGCTTTCAGACAATACCAAAATAACAGCAATATGTTCAGGACAGAGGAAGATATCACTGATACCCCCTCTGTACCCCCCCCCCAAGAAAAAAAAAATAAAAATTGTATTATTTACCAAACTTCACAAATCAAACTGCAAAAACAAGGAGTCAAACTGAAAAAAAAAACATCACATCCAGAATGCAAAATAAAAAATAGGAAAATTCCAGTTATTTTAATTTTTTTAGCTGTTTCTTAAGAATAAATACACCATGGCATTGCACAATCTTTATGAAAAGCTTCAGTGAGTAGAAGATTACATGGAAACCTCCCGGTGGATTTGGAGCCAGGTTCCTGGTGTGCCTTCCTCTTTACATCTAGAATGATATCTACACATCTATACGCTGTATTTACATAATTTGTCACAGATGCAATTACCCCAGTGATTCCTTTTTGTGTGTATCATGTGAGACGTGTATTCACAATATGTTGCAGCAATGTGTCAGAAATGGCGTCATGGAAATCTTCTTTCTTCTGCTGCCAGACTGACATTAGAGGTTGATAAGTGTAACAAATCCGTTGTCTTCAGGAATTGCGTTTGATACTGAGTCACGATTGATCTGTAGGTTGGCCGTATCCCTCTGCCGTCATAGGCGCACATACTGTATGATTCACCGATACAGATGATATGAGGCAGTTGGAACTTGTCAGCTTAATATTGTCCCTCAAACCACTATGTTTACCTGACCGTCTACTCCTCATGTGACTGGTGATGCCCTTCTTTGCCCTTAGCAGGTGCCTCATTTCATAAGAAATAAACTTCATCACTGTAATGGCAGTGGGTGTTGAACCACTGTGCCAAAAGATTTGGTTTGGACTAAACCTAAGGGCGTTATCCTGGCAGTCCCCTGGTAGTCGCTCCTTAACCGCTATACAGGGAACCACCAGGCCACTACCTCCTGGTGAAGTCTCTGTGTGCTTGACAGATGACCTACGATGGTCAGAAACACCTGTGAAGAGCACTGGGGTTTCAGGCAAAACAGTAGTCAGGAACAGCCTGAGGTCAGGGCAGGCAGAGTATGGGTGAGCCGATAAACAGGCCGAGGACTGGGCAAGCAGTGAAGGGTTGCTATGTAGGTCGGGCACAGGTCAGGCAGCAGAAGTTTGAAATCCATGAATTGGTCTGAAGTCAGCACACTTTTGAGGGGAACTAGCAAGCTGGATAACCTATTGCTCACAAACTATCCAACTGGAGAAGATACCTGAAGTACCCAGTGGTGGTCAGCCACAGGCTGGTGTGAACTAGGGTGTGCACCATACAGGCAGTGGGGAGAGGCCTTGCTGGCATGAGCAGACCACAGCCTTCCTGAGGTAGCAGGACTGAAAAATCTGGCTGATGGGCCTGCTGAAAGAAAGCTGTGGAACACTTATGGAAATAGGCCACCAGAGAAGACGTAGGAGAGTAAGTAAAGTGGCTCCTGTGCATGCCTGGGGTAGGGGATAGGCTACTGATCTAACAATCATGAATCGTTCTTTATGTAAATGAGTTGTTTAGAGTCAAGAAGGTGGAGACAATGAGAAATGAATTGATTCACCAATGTTCTTGCCCATCAGCTTTGATTGAAGTCCTTGAGGACTTCATTCTTGAGGCCTGCCGATGATGTTCCCTGTCAAGGATGTCAATAATACTGATGGGGCAGGATTTGGTTGAGGTAAGCTTGACTTCAGATCTTAATGTCTCCACTTTTGCTTCAAACTGCATATGACACAGTTATTACTTGGGTTCTTGGCAATATGAGGCATCTGCTGAAGTAATAATGGACACCTTGTTTCACAAGTTTCAGAAATTTGAATATCTGATAATCCTGAAGATCATGGGTTAGAATCAGTAGTGGCTGGACTACAAAATGTCCCTCCCCCTAGGAGCAGATTTATCCATTTTCTTTGTATATTTATGTCTTTTCAGCAGAGCGCCTATGCAGGCTGCTTATATAGATACTAAATCTGGAAATCTTTTAGAATATCCTGTAGAGTATTTTTGAATAATATATTATATTCACAATTCTTTTCAAAGCTGCTAGCTCTGAATAAAACTTGAAACAAGCAGGTTTTAAAGGTTATGGATACTCCGAGCTCTCATGCATCACTGCATGGCTGATAGAATAGAGCAAGAACATCACTTTCCCAGGCAGTTCACACGTAGGGAGGTGATGAGGGTCAGAGATTCTGCTAATTATAATATTAATATCTATATTCCAAGTGCAGACAGCACATTAAGAAATCTTTAGGGTGTCAGGAGTCAAGGGCATAAATACAAAGTGGAAAACCAAAATTAGGCAAAAACTTATATATTATTATATTATATTTGTCAGTGCCAAGGGAAAAGAATCTACAGTTATTATGATAAGTGTACTGCAGAATGTGCCTGGAAAATCACGATGTCTGGCCTGACCTAAACATTTTAAGGTGACCTCAAATTCCTGTTGCATACAAATATCATCCAAAATAAGGTTTTGCTAGAACCGCTGGGTCTTAGAATCATCATTGGTTAGTCCAGTCTGTTATGGGCTTCCTAAGTTAAAGGTTAAGGATTTTTTAAAGAACAGACACAGTCATGCTGATAAAACCAGACTCCTCAACATTGAAATTGCAACACCAAGAAGTGCAATTCGAGGAAGTATCTGGTGTCGCTAAGATCTGCAGATGATGAAATTTTCAAGCACCTAGCCCCAATCTGTAGCATTGGGGAGGGGCATAAATGGCAGATTGAAAGCAAAGCTTTTTAGTCAAATGAAAACTCAAAAATCAAGGTGTGTGGGATGATTGTGTGATGCCTCCTGTTCATCGTCGTATCAGTAATCACAAACTGAGAGGGACAGAGTCCTTGAACTGAGATGCCTTGGGTTATCACTCCAGCAGATTGCTATGTGCCTAGGCTGAGATGTCGGCACTTGTTTACCTGCTTCCCTGACGACATGCTGCCACACACACATGGTGCTGCTGGCTGTACAGGATGATGATACCCGGGCTCTCAGCGCTCCTCCCACAGCCAGCAGTGCGATGTGTGACCTGAGGGCTGAGTGCTGGAGCTCAGCAGAACAGTGAAGCAATGAATGATGAATGTAAATGCAATTGAAGAGCATCTGTCAGCAGGATCAGCCTATAAAACCAAGTATGCTGCCCAGTAAGGTTAATCCTGATGATTAAAATGATACCTGTCTTGTAAAAATCGGTTGAAGTGTTTCCAAGAAAAGCAGACTTTTATTCTTTATGCTTGAGTGCAGTGAGGGGCGTGGCCAGATCCTGAAAGCTGAGGAGTTGGTGTGTACTGAGGAGCTAGGCCCCACCCCCTCAGTGCACTGAAGCCCTTAAAGAATACATTTCTTTTTTTTCCTCGGGAGCCCCTCAACTGTTTTTCACAAGACAGGTATCATTTTAATCAGCAGGATTAACCCTATCAGACAGTAAGCCTAGTTTAATATTCTGTCTGGTGCTCTTTAACAAGAAGGCAATGATTGGGAATAAACCTTTTTTATTCCTGACCATTGGCCGCTCTCTAGGTTCATGTATAACACCCTTCATGTTATCAGTGCAGAATAATCTTTGCTTTAGATAAGTCGCTGCAGACACAAGTGCTATTTTCTTAGCATTTACAGTACTCCTGGGGAGTCTCATAAAAGAACAACATATATCTGGTCGGATTAAGACCGCAGCCTGAAATCCTGCTCTGTATATATAAAACGCTGATCCCGGATAGGACAATGGTCCCTGGTGTCGCTCCTCTATAGATGGGGTATAGACACTTGAAGGAACACATGCCGTTCCGGTGATAGAAGACTCGTGTTTCCATTAACGTGTCATAAGGCAGATTTATACTAACACAAGGAAGGCTTAAGATCTATTCCCTTGCCGCTGCCGACAGCAGAATCATTAACTTAAAGCCCCTTCAAAGTAATTGCTTCTTATTTTTTTGTGATTTTCTACAGTAAACCCGTATCACTTCAACCATAATTCAATCCCTGCTTCTAAATGAATTTACTGCTCATATCCGTCCAGTAATTACACCAAGTGACACCACGGCTGCACGGCAAGACGAAGAAATGTATTAAAGAAAAAAAATCTATGCAAGTTTCCTACCAAATAAAAAGGTGGGGGCAGGCAAATGATTGCTAGGGTGTGTGATCACTAACTGATCGTGGGGGTCCAAAATTATCTGGGAACCCCTGTGATCTGAAGAGTGAAGATGGGGCATTTATTAGCATCTATTCTGTACTCAAGAAATTTCTTAAAAATTCTATATCTGTGCAAGTCTCCCACAAAATAAAAAAGCTTGGAAGTCCACAAGGTAGCGGTAGCTAGGATTTGCCATCATCTACTGATACCTAAAATATCTGGACCTCTGGACAGTGAAGGGACCAGCGGAGCTTTGACATTTATTCTGAACTCAAGAAATTTCTTAAGAATAAAAAAATGCTGTATCTGTCCAAGTCTCACACAAAATAAAAAAGCTTGGGAGCGTACATGATCTCTAGGATTTGCCATCACCTACTGATCGGAAATACCTAAAAGATCTGGACCTCTCAAGAGTGAAGACACCAGTGAGGCTTTGGCATTTATTCTTCACTCGAGAATTTTGTTCAACATTTTTTTATTTCTCTGTACAAGTCTCCCAATAAACAGAAAACAATCCCCATTGAGAGGTGTGCATGATCCCAAGGATTTGCCATCAATCACTGATCAACGAGGTACAAAAAGATCTGTGACCCAAGTGATCTAAAGAGTGAAGGGACCAATGGGGCTTTAACTTTTGGCTTCGGACTTAGACTTCACTTTTGCTATTCCCCTTGGTATTTGACGTGACCTCTAGAGATGAGCGAGTAGTGTTCGATCGAGCCGGTATTCGATCGAATACTACGCTATTCGGCATACTCGATTTCAATCGAGTATAACGGCGATGGCGCACTTAGAATTCGTTTCCCCTCCCACCTTCCCTGGCGCTCTTTTTCCACCAATCAACATGCAGGGGGGGTATGACAGGCACGCTGAGCACGCTGGCAGCGCGAAAACAGCGTCTACATGGATTGGCTGGAAAAACCATGTGACCTCGAATATTAAAAACTCAGCTCTTCCTGCTCGTACGCATATGCTGCGTGAACTTAGTCAGGGACAGAGGCTGGAGAAGGGACAGATAGGTTTTAGCTGTTGGACAGGCAGGAGCGTGATTAAAAGCCCTTATCAGGGCTACTATAGTGCAGTACAGTGATAGCTTTACTACAAGATACACTCTGCAGAGAACGGCTGCTGTATTCAGGGATAGCTGCTGGAGTAGGGACAGAGAGAGGCATTAGTGGTGTATTAGGTGCTCTGCTACATACCAAACTATATTTGGCACTACTGTTCAGCGTTCTTTAGGCTGAACAACCCTGTTATATAACTAGTGTGTATATGCACCATCTGATCTGGCAGTATACGGCTGTGAATTTTATTTTATTTTTTTAAATACAGTTTATTTGGCTCTAGTGTTCTGGGTTCTGTGTGCCTGCAATACCCTTTTTGTATACCAGGTGTAAATACCCACCGTCTGTTCAGTTAGTACACGGCTGTGTACCTTGAAATATACAATATCTAGGCCATTTAATAGGCCACTGTACTGTGCGTTTTCTTGTTAAATTATCTCACATACCTGGTGTAAATACCCACCGTCTGTTCAGTTACTACACGGCTGTGTACTTTGAAATATACAATATCTAGGCATTTTAATAGGCCACTGTACTGTGCGTTCTCTTGTTAAATTATCTCACATACCTGGTGTAAATACCCACCGTCTGTTCAGTTACTACACGGCTTTGTACTTTGAAATATACAATATCTAGGCCATTTAATAGGCCACTGTACTGTGCGTTCTCTTGTTAAATTATCTCACATACCTGGTGTAAATACCCACCGTCTGTTCAGTTACTACACGGCTGTGTACTTTGAAATATACAATATCTAGGCCATTTAATAGGCCACTGTACTGTGCGTTCTCTTGTTAAATTATCTCACATACCTGGTGTAAATACCCACCGTCTGTTCAGTTACTACACGGCTGTGTACTTTGAAATATACAATATCTAGGCCATTTAATAGGCCACTGTACTGTGCGTTTTCTTGTTAAATTATCTCACATACCTGGTGTAAATACCACCGTCTGTTCAGTTACTACACGGCTGTGTACTTTGAAATATACAATATCTAGGCCATTTAATAGGCCACTGTACTGTGCGTTCTCTTGTTAAATTATCTCACATACCTGGTGTAAATACCCACCGTCTGTTCAGTTACTACACGGCTGTGTACTTTGAAATATACAATATCTAGGCCATTTTAATAGGCCACTGTACTGTGCGTTCTCTTGTTAAATTATCTCACATACCTGGTGTAAATACCCACCGTCTGTTCAGTTACTACACGGCTGTGTACTTTGAAATATACAATATCTAGGCCATTTAATAGGCCACTGTACTGTGCGTTCTCTTGTTAAATTATCTCACATACCTGGTGTAAATACCCACCGTCTGTTCAGTTACTACACGGCTGTGTACTTTGAAATATACAATATCTAGGCCATTTAATAGGCCACTGTACTGTGCGTTTTCTTGTTAAATTATCTCACATACCTGGTGTAAATACCCACCGTCCTGTTCAGTTACTACACGGCTGTGTACTTTGAAATATACAATATCTAGGCCATTTAATAGGCCACTGTACTGTGCGTTTTCTTGTTAAATTATCTCACATACCTGGTGTAAATACCCACCGTCTGTTCAGTTACTACACGGCTGTGTACTTTGAAATATACAATATCTAGGCCATTTAATAGGCCACTGTACTGTGCGTTTTCTTGTTAAATTATCTCACATACCTGGTGTAAATACCCACCGTCTGTTCTGTTACTACACGGCTGTGTACTTTGAAATATACAATATCTAGGCCTTTTAATTGGCCACTGTACTGTGCGTTCTCTTGCTAAATTATTTCACATACCTAATTATATACCCAAATATTGTATTTGCAACAAAAAAAATAAAATGCGGAGGGGGGCTAGCGGAATAGGACGTGGACGTGGACGAGGACGGGGGCGCGGAAATGCTGTTGGGGGCCTTGTTGAAGCCAGTGGGGATACAATGTGTGCTGGTGAGGATCAGCCAGGATCCCGCTCATCCAGAATCCCTGCCTTTATGGGACAGTTAAGCAGGGGGCGGGTTACACCGCTGTTGAGGCCTGAGCAGGTTGAACAGGTGGTGCAATGGATAGCCGATAGCGCTTCCACACAGTTGTCCACCAGCCAGTCATCCACACAGTCTCACTCTGACCCTCCTTCCTCCACACCTGGCCAACAGAGTCATCCCACCCTTGACCCCTCCCAGGAGCTCTTTTCGGGTCCTTTTTCAGATGTGCCGGAAGAATCCCAGGAGCTAGCAGAGGAATTTGTTTGTAGTGATGCCCAAACACTGGAGTTTTCGCCATCTCCTGCTGATGTGGACCCTGAGCCAGCATCTGTTATCATGAGCGATGATGATGATGAGACGCAGTTGCCATCAAGGGAGGCTGTTGGAATGTCCAGTGGGCAGGAGGAGGAGCAGAGTGAGGAAGAGGAGGTGGTGGATGACGAAATGACCGACCCCACTTGGCCAGGGGTGATGTCCAGCGAGGAAAGCAGTGGAGAGGTGGTGGTCTGCGCAGCACCGAAAAAGGCAGCAAGAGGCAGAGGGATGTCCACAGGCAGAGGGATGTCCACAGGCAGAGGCATGTCCACAGGCAGAGGGATGTCCACAGGCAGAGGGATGGCCACAGGCAGAGGGATGGCCACAGGCAGAGGACAGTTCAGACAGAGAAGTGAGGCCACAGCCAGCAGGGCCGAAGCTGTTTCCCGCCAGCGGCCAGTCGTGCGAAGCTCCCCCATCGAGGCCTCGTACTTCTGTGGTGTGGAGATATTTTAATGTTTGTGCGGATGACAAACTGAGGCGCGGTTTGCACACTCTGCCACTCAAAACTGAGTAGGGGCTCTGAGAAGAGCAATCTGACCACCTCAGGCATGCGGCGTCACTTGGAATTCAAGCACTGGGCTGAGTGGGAGAGAGCAAACGCAATACAAACTGCGCCCGGTCTTGCTGCCACTGCCTCTTCCCCTTTGTTGTGTGCTGCCACTGCGGTCCAGACCTCCAGCCAGGACACCTCCACATCTGCCTCTGCCTCTGCCTCTGCTACTTTGGGGCCTTCTCCTTCAGCCTCCCCTTCCCCCCCTTCCCCGCCTCTTCGCCTGCACCTTCACACTCCTCGTCCCAACAACTGTCCATCTCGCAGGCGTTCGAACCGCAGGCGGAAGTACGCCTCGAGTCACCCCCAAGCCCAAGCCTTAAACTGCCACATCTCCAAACTGCTGGCCCTGGAGATGTTGCCGTTTAGGCTTGTGGAGACGCAGGCCTTCCGCGACCTGATGGCGGCTGCCGCACCTCGCTATTCCGTCCCTAGCCGCCACTACTTTTCCCGGAGTGCCGTCCCCGCCCTGCACCAGCACGTGTCGCGTAACATCAGGCGGGCCCTGAGGTACGCAGTCAGCGCAAAGGTCCACTTGACCACCGACTCATGGACAAGCGCTTGCGGCCAGGGACGATACATTTCTCTGACGGCACACTGGGTGAATGTAGTGGAGGCGGGGACGGGGTCGCAAACAGAGACGGCCTACCTACCACCCCCGCCCAAGATTGCCAGCATGGGTTCTGATAAACCCCCTCCTCCTCCTCCTCCTCCTCCTCCTCCTGTGCCTTAACATCTCCCTCAGCCACTAGCTGGAAGCGTTGCAGCACTGGCGCGGGGAGACGTCAGCAGGCGGTGCTAAAGCTCATCAGCTTGGGCGACAGGAAGCACAGCGCCCCAGAGGTGAGGGACGCCATATTGCAGCAGACGGAGATGTGGCTGTCGCCGCTGCAGCTAGGACCAGGCATGGTCGTGTGCGATACGGCCGTAACCTGGTGGCGGCTCTGGAGCTTGCCGAAACTCAATCACGTACCATGCTGGCCCACGTTTTT
>ONZH01015240.1:0-24965 GCA_900303285.1 Rhinella marina
CCCAACAATCTCCTGCTCTGTCACCCTGTGTAAAGGGACCTTTTCATATTAGGATATCAACTACAAGGAGCTGCTTAATGAGAAACAATTTTATATAGAGCAGTGCACAATACCGTTCTGTTTTGCACACTGTATTATGTGCTAAACTGCAAATATTCATGTGCATAAGCCCAAAAAATGTTTCTTTTTGGTAGCTGTAGAGTGGGCCCCTAGAATGATTTCCACTGGTGGGCCCTAGGCACCCCAGTCCGACACTGAATGAGATCCAGCTGGAATTCAGCTGCACCCGAGCATAAATGGCAGGATTTGGCTGGAAAAAATCAACAGTTTGTGCCCAATAGTTTTTGTCTTGCCGAATCCCTTCATTTATGCCCATGAGTGGCTGGTTCCCATTATAGTCAATGGACTTAAGCAGTGAATGGCCATATCAGGCTAGGTCGCATTGGGAGAACTCCGGCAGGCTATTCCTCTGCTGGTACAGCCTTCTGGATTGCTTTAGCACAAGTGTGAAAGTAGTCTTTGTAGTATTACATCATTGCTTTATTGTGAGATTTTTCCTGTATATGTAATGTAAGATTATTTAAGAAAAGATGATTGACCTCAGGGAGATCAACCATCATCACCACAGACACACCATCACGAGTATCAACGTTGGTGAATGTAAAACAAGGCTCCCTGGGAAAAGCAATATGCAAATCAAAAGAAAACCACGGAGACACCATCACGTGTCTCAACGACGGTCAAACTATCCAGGCCTTTCACCAGGAAGTTTCCTTTTGGAGACTGCCCTTCCCTTGGTTGTTCCTTCCCGGTGAAAGGCCTGGCTAGTTTGACCGTTGTTGAGACACGTGATGGTGTCTCCGTGGTTTTCTTTTGATATGTAATGTAAGAGACACCATAGATCTCCTGATCTTGTCTTATGCACAGATTATGGATGATAAACAAGATGCTGAAGGTGATCTTCATGACTATAATATCAACAGCCTATTCCATACCCAACCTACAGTATTGTCATTGATCACTACAATGAAGGGGTCATGGTGTTACTGAAAACATTTCATCCTCTTTTTATTAAAATAGGAAAAACAGTTGATGAATATCAGTCTCTGTGCCGGACACCACAGCTCAACCCATTCACTTTTCTTACATTCTAGGTGCCACAGTCTCGATGTAATGACAGATGTCCTCCTGGATACAGAAAAGCTTCTAATGGAGGTTACCACATCTGCTGCTATAGTTGTGTCCCCTGCTCTGAGGGTGAAATGTCTAATTTAACAGGTAGGATTATCATATATAGTGGATGGCATGGTTATACAGTTGTGCAATTACTTGTTGCAGACATCTAAATTAAATATTAAAAAAAAAAAACAACAAAATGAAACCCACACATGCAGGTAAAAAGTGGCCAGCATGTTACGCCAATTGTCGCTGACCAGCTGTCCAGTTGGAGTTGTGGGGTAACAACCAGCAGGATGTTTGTTGCTTGATGTACTTGAGCAACTGCTGACTGGTGCCGCTACTCTCTCACATGCCGATTAGCTCCAACATGGCATGGCATGTAATAGGAAGAGGCAGAACCCTGTTCCTTGCTGCTGTTGGGGACAGGAACATGTCCACGGAGGAGGAGGCAGGTAAATGTCTAGTGTGGGAAGATTGAGATGACTCCACTGAAAGCCTTCTTTGGGGCTGCAAGGTGGAGGAGCTGTGACCCCTGGCTCCTCAACATCATGCAATCCGCAATCTCAACCTTTTTTCTCCTCACTTATAATCTTGTGTCTTTCTGAAGCCAACGGGAACAGCTGGGGCCTACTACTACTACTTCTGGCTGAATAGTTGGTGCTGCCACTACCCAAGTTCTGGCTCTGGGTCATTCGTTTGGAACCCTTCCATAGCCCAGCCATTTTTGGGCCTCTCAGATAATGTTGTGCATTTCCCTGTTTATTGGTGTAGTAATCACGTATATATGCTGCTAGTGTTAATATAATCAATAACCCCCATGAAGACTGAAATAAAAGGAAACAGATTTAGAAATAGATTTAGGCCTGAATTTGTTACAACTCCTAGATACTTTTGTGTGCTACCCTGTCTATTGGTGTAGAAATCATGCATATATGTTGTTAGTTTGGATATAATCAACAACCCCAATAAAAAAAAGACTAGAAACTTCTTCCGAATACAAAAACATTTTGGTATTTGTGTTGATCATCAATGTGCTGGTTTAATTAAATTGAACAAATTGAACAAGTCTAAAAAAAAAAAATCTAAATTTTAACTGCGTGGAGAAATAAATGTTAACAAATGATTAACCCCTTAAGGCCGAAGCTACTTTTACGCTTAATGCCGAAGCCACATTTTTTAAATTTGCCATGTGTCACTTTATTAATTCATAACTTTGGGATTCTTTCACCGATTCGACTGATTCCAAGATTGTTTTTTTCTGACACATTGTACTCCACGATTTGAGTCAATATAAATCACCTTTATTTATTAAAAAATCTTAAATTTACAGAAAATTTTGAAAAATTTATAATTTTCAAACTTTGAATTTCTCTGCTATTAAGGCAGATAGTGATCCCTCACAAAATAGTTATTACTTTACATTTCCCATATGTCTACTTTATGTTGCCATTATTTTGTAGATGTAAATTTATTTTTTGGGGATGTTAGAAGGCTTAGAATTTTAGAAGCAATTCTTTACATTTTTTAGAAATTTTCCAAAACCATTTTTTTAAGCACCAGTTCAGTCACTGAAGTCACTGAAGTCACTTTGTGGGGCTTACATAATAGAAACCACCATAAATGACCCAATTTTAGAAACTACACCCCTCAAGGTTTTCAAAACTAATTTTACAAACTGTGTTAACCCTTTATGTATTCCACAAGAATTAAAGGAAAATGGAGATGACATTTCAAAATTTCACTTTTTTTGCAGATTTTCCCTTTTAATCCATTTTTTCCTGTAACACATCAAGGGTTAATAGCAAAAAAACCTCAAAAACTATTACCCTGATTCTGCGATTTACAGAAACACCCCGCATGTGATTGTAAACTACTGTATGGGCGCATGGCCAAGCGCAGAAGGAAAGGTTCGCCAGATGGTTTTTGGAGGCGAATTTTGCTGGACTGGTTTTGAGACACCATGTCCCATTTGAAGCCTCCCCAACCAAAAAGTGCCCATATTTTGGAAACTAAGGGATAAGGTGACACTGTTATTGATACTATTTTGGGGTACATATGATTTTTGATTACTTTATATTACAGTTTTTGTTAGGCAAGGTAAACAAAAATGGCTGTTCTGGCTCAGTTTTTATTTTATTTTTTTTACTGTGTTCAACTGAGGGGTTAACTAATGTGATATTTTTGTAGAGCAGGTTGTTAGGAACGTGGCAATACCTAACATGTATAGTTTTTTTTATTTATTTAAGTTTTACACAATAATATCATTTTTGAAACAAAAAAAATCATGTTTTAGTGTCTCCATTGTGAGAGCTGTAGTTTTTTTATTTTTTGGGCAATTGTCTCAGGTAGGGGCGCATTTTTTGCGGTAAGAGGTGACGGTTAGATTGGTACTATTTTGAGGGGCATACGCCTTTTTGATTGCTTGCTATTACACTTTTTGTGATGTAAAGTGACAAAAATGGCTTTTTTGACCCTGTTTTTATTTTTAATTTTACGGTGTTCACCTGAGGGGTCGGGACATGTGATATTTTTTTAGAGCAGGTTGTTACGAACGTGGCGATACCTAACATGCTTGGGGTATTTTTAATCTTTTTTTACTAATTTAAAATTTGAGTTTTGGGGGGGAAAAATGGGATTTTTTTTACTTTTTTAAAACTTTTTAAAAATTTTTTACACTTTTTTAGACTCAGACCCACTTGGTTCTTGAAGATCCAGTGGGTCTGATTGTTCTATAATACACTACAGTACACTATATAGTGTACTCCAGTGCATTTTCACTCTTGCTAAGCCTTGTCAGGCTCCTGCCTTTAGCAGGAGCCTGATGAGGCTTAGCTTACACCGCTTCTGAAAGCATCCAGTTGCCATGGTAACCATCGGGATGCTGCCACAGCAGAGCAGCATCCCGATGGGAGGGACAGGGAGCTTCCTCCCTCTCTTCTGGCCACACAATCGGCACTGCCAGCGCACCGCAGCGCCCGATGGGAGAGGGACGGAGCTCCCTCCCTGTTAACCCCTTCCATACAGCGGTCCCTACGGACCGCGGCATGGAAGGGGTTAAACTGCTGACATCGGTGCCAGCACCGATGTCAGCAGTTTCAAGCAGAGTATCAGCTGTATGCTGATACTCTGCTTGAAAACCGCTCGCCATCCTGAAAAATCATTGGGGGCGGCACTCCCGCCGCAGCCGCCCGCACATCGCCCGCCCGCTCGCACATTACCCCCCCCCCCAATCGGCCATCAGAGAAAACAGTGGGGTGGGGGGGATATATATATATATATATATATATATATATATATATATATATAACATACATATTGCTAAATTTATTTATTTATTTAGTTTACAGTTTATTTCAGTTACGATCGCTGTGATTGGCCAGTCTGAACAGGCTAGCCAATCACAGCGATCGCTAGCCCGGGACCTCCCCCATTGGTCCCGGGCTGGTTAGCTGAGACCCCTGGCTGTAAGTAACATCAGACATCAGATATGGTGACAGTTTAATGCCATGACGGCTTATCCCGTCATGGGGCGGCAAGCGGCTTCTGCCCATGACGGGATAAGCCGTCATTGGGCGTTAAGGGGTTAAGGACCAAGATTCACGCTCAATTTCACATTAACACTCACAGGTAGTTTGCTGCCCTACCCTGTGTATTGCTGCAGTAATCATGTGAATATATATATATATACACACACAGTGCCTTGCAAAATTATTCGGCCCCCTTGCATTAATACTTTGTTGCGCCACCTTTTGCTGCGATTACAGTTGCAAGTCGCTTGGGGTATGTCTCTATCAGTTTTGCACATCTAGAGACTGAAATTCTTGCCCATTCTTCCTTGCAAAACAGCTGGAGCTCTTTGAGGTTGGATGGAGAGGGTTTGTGAACAGCAGTTTTCAGCTCTTTCCACATATTCTCAGTTGGATTCAGGTCTGGACTTTGACTTGGCCATTCTAAGACCTGGAGAACTTTATTTTTGAACCATTCCATTGTAGATTTTGCTTTATGTTTGGGATCATTGTCTTGTTGGAAGATAAATCTCCGTCCTAGTCTCAGGTCTTTTGCAGACTCCAACAAGTCTTCATCCAGAATGGTCCTGTATTTGGCTCCATCCATCTTCCCATCAATTTTAACCATCTTCCATGTCCCTGCTGATGAAAAGCAGGCCCAAACCATAATGCTGCCACAACCATGTCTGACAGTGGGGATGGTGTGTTCAGAGTGATGAGCTGTGTTGCTTTTACGCCAAACATATAGTTTTGCATTGTTTCCAAAAAGTTGGATTTTGGTTTCATCTGAGCAGAGCCCCTTCTTCCACATGTTTGGTGTCTCCCAGGTGGCTTGTGGCAAACTGTAAACCAGACTTTTTATGGATATCTTTGAGAAATGGCTTTCTTCTTGCCACTCTTCCATAAAGGGCAGATTTGTGAAGTGTTGGACTGATTGTTGTCCCATGGACAGACTCTCCAACCTAAGCTGTAGATCTCTGCAGTTCATCCAGAGTGATCATGGGCCTCTTGGCTGCATCTCTGATCAGTCTTCTCCTTGTTTAAGATGAAAGTTTAGAGGGACAGCCGGGTCTTGGTAGATTTGCAATGGTCTGATACTCCTTCCAGTACAATATGACGCTTGCACAGTGTTCCTTGGGATGTTTAAAGCTTGGGAAATATATTGGTATCCAAATCCGGCTTTAAACTTCTCCACAACAGTATCACGGACCTGCCTGGTGTTCCTTTGTCTTCATGATGCAGAACCCTGAGACTATCACAGAGCAGGTGCATTTATACGGAGACTTGATTACACACAGGTGGATTCTATTTCTCTTCATCAGTCATTTAGGACAACATTGGATCATTCAGAAATCAGAGATCAACTTCTGGAGTGAGTTTTCTGAACTGAAAGTAAATGGGCCGAATAATTTTGAACGCCCAACTTTTCAGTTTTATTATTACAAAAAAAAGTTTAAATGATCCAATAAATTTCGTTCCACTTTCCAATTGTGACCCACTTGTTGTTGATTCTTCATCAAAAATTTAAAATGTTATATCTTTTATATCTTTTTGTTTGAAGCCTGAAATGTGGCAAAAGTTTAAAAAGTTCCAGGGGGCGGAATACTTCTGCAAGGCACTATATATATATATATATATATATATATATATATATATATATATATATAGTGATTTAATGAAATTGAACAAGTCCCCCCCCAAAAAAAAAAAAAAAAAAAAAAATATATATATATTGACATGATGGCATCACACAGTTGCCGCAGATTTGTCGGCTGCACATCCATGATGCGAATCTCCCGTTCCACCACATCCCAAAGATGCTCTATTGGATTGAGATCTGGTGACTGTGGAGGCCATTTGAGTACAGTGAACTCATTGTCATGTTCAAGAAACCAGTCTGAGATGATTCCAGCTTTATGACATGGCGCATTATCCTGCTGAAAGTAGCCATCAGATGTTGGGTACATTGTGGTCATAAAGGGATGGACATGGTCAGCAACAATACTCAGGTAGGCTGTGGTGTTGCAACGATGCTCAATTGGTACCAAGGGGCCCAAAGAGTGCCAAGAAAATATTCCCCACACCATGACACCACCACCACCAGCTTGAACCGTTGATACAAGGCAGGATGGATCCATGCTTTCATGTTGTTGACGCCAAATTCTGACCCTACCATCCGAATGTCGCAGCAGAAATCGAGACTCATCAGACCAGGCAACGTTTTTCCAATCTTCTACTGTCCAATTTCGATGAGCTTGTGCAAATTGTAGCCTCAGTTTCCTGTTCTTAGCTGAAAGGAGTGGCACCCGGTGTGGTCTTCTGCTGCTGTAGCCCATCTGCCTCAAAGTTCGACGTACTGTGCGTTCAGAGATGCTCTTCTGCCTACCTTGGTTGTAACGGGTGGCAATTTGAGTCACTGTTGCCTTTCTATCAGCTCGAACCAGTCTGCCCATTCTCCTCTGACCTCTGGCATCAACAAGGCATTTCCGCCCACAGAACTGCCGCTCACTGGATGTTTTTTCTTTTTCGGACCATTCTCTGTAAACCCTAGAGATGGTTGTGCGTGAAAATCCCAGTAGATCAGCAGTTTCTGAAATACTCAGACCAGCCCTTCTGGCACCAACAACCATGCCACGTTCAAAGGCACTCAAATCACCTTTCTTCCCCATACTGATGCTCGGTTTGAACTGCAGGAGATTGTCTTGACCATGTCTACATGCCTAAATGCACTGAATATATATATATATATATATATAATTTCAACTGAGTGGAAACTGAATATACAGAAATGGAAGATTGAGGCCTGACCCTTAATATTACGTTAACACAGCTTACAGTTTTCTTCTTATTCTGCTAGGGCACCTCCCTGCCTGCTGCAGCATTAATTGGCTAATCCGGGCTGTCTGTCAGCCTGATAGCCAATCAGGGCAAGCTTCCCCCCACTTCCTCTCTATCTATTTATTTATTTTATTTATTACAGATGCTGAAAATTGTCAAAAATGTCCTGATGAAGAGTGGCCTGATGACTTAAAAGTCAAATGCATTGCTAAACTTTACGACTTTCTGTCTTATGAACACGATACTTTGGTCGTCATCTTTTTAGCAGCTAATGTGTTTTTTTCTTTGTTAACACTATTAATTTTGGGCAAGTTTATTTTCTGTTGGGACACTCCTATTGTCAAAGCCAATAACAGAACTGTGAGCTTCATTCTTCTGATCTCCATCTTGTTCAGCTTCCTCTGTGTATTTCTCTTTCTTGGACATCCAGAGAACACCACCTGCATGCTCAGACAAACCTCATTTGCAATTTTTTTTTCTATCACAGTGTCTTGTGTACTGTCTAAGACTATTACAGTTTTCATTGCTTTTAAAGTCACCAAACCCAATAGTTTCTGGAAGAACTGGATGGATTTTAAAAAAGCCAATTACGTGGTTTTTATTTGTTCCGCAGTTCAAGCTCTTATTTGTTGCCTTTGGTTGTCTAGTTCTCCTCCTCATCAGGAGTTGGACTATCACACTTATCATCAGAAGATCATCATTCAGTGTAATGAAGGCTCAGATATCTGGTTCTACACTGTGTTGGGTTATATGGGGATCCTGGCAGCAGTGAGTTTTGTTATGGCTTTCATGGTGAGGACATTACCGGACAGTTTTAATGAGGCCAAGTCCATCACCTTCAGCATGCTGGTGTTCTGCAGTGTCTGGATTGCTATGATCCCGGCCTATCTGAGCACCAGAGGGAAATACATGGTGGCTGTGGAGATATTTGCCATTTTGACCTCATGTGCTGGAATATTAAGCTGCTTATTTTTCCCAAAAATGTATATTCTATTTTTGAAACCTGAAATGAACTCTAGGAAACTCATCCTAGAGAAAAGAAATATTTAAGCATATACAGTGGATGTAAAATGTTTGTCATGTAAAAAAAGAATCATAGTTAATTAGTTTCAAAAAGACATTATTCCATCAAGTTCAACCAAGGGATAGGTCTGGATGTGAATTTTAGAAAGCAGGGAGAGAGACCCCAGCTTTTACACATTTTTATAAAAAAGTTTGAGCGAAACGAAATATCCGAAGTGGACTTCGATCTAAATTTCAGGGAAAATTTGATTTGCCACAAAATTGAATTTCCTCATTCTTCGTGGCAATTTTCCCTGAATGGCGGTAAAAAAATTCATACTCACCTCATCCACTTGAGCTCGAGGTTGCCATGGCCATCTTGATTGAAGATCTCACTCTCGTGCGCGGTGATGCATGATGTCACCACGAGAGCCAGCATCATCACACATTGCACGGGATCTTCAATCAAGATGGCTGCGGCGGCTTCTTCACACTCAAAAGGAAAAAGTGAGTATTATCATTATTATTAATTTTTAACGGATTAACCACTGAAAGCTCTAGCTATCATCACTATGAGAGATGAACGCAGCCTCTGAAAGGTTCAATAACGGGAGGTGGCGTAATCTCCATTTCCCATCACTGCACCCGCTACTTACAAATAAATACGCTTCTTGACTAAGTATTTTGTCATGAATCAAAATTTTTTTGTGAAATTAAACAAAGCAGCCAAATCAAATTTCTCAAAAATTCGCTCAACGCTATTCATAAGCATTAATGTAATTTATTTTAAAAAATTAATCTAAGCCCTTTATAAAACTGTAGAATATTCCACAGATTCACAGTTCTTACAGTAAAGAAGTCTTGAAGTCTCTGTAGATTGAACTTTTTCTTCTTCTGTTCGGAGGCAGTGCCCCCTTGTCTTTTGAAAGGATTTTATGTACATGGAATAGCTTTTCACCATAGTTTTTGTACAGCCCATTTATAGGCTTGCATAGGCTAATCATGTCCCCCTTAGATGTCTCTTTCCAAGACTAAACAAATTACACTCTTTTAATCTTTTTTGGTAACTAAGACCCTCCATGCCCTCTATGGACTGGTGCCCAGAACTAAATGGCATATTTCATATGAGGCCACACCAAACCTTTGTAAAGTGGTAATATTACATACCTGCACCGTGAGTCTGTGCATCGTTTATTACATAAAAATATCCTGGTTGCCTTAGAAGCAGCTGATTGACATTGTGTGCGGTTATTTAATATATGATCTCTAAGGACACCCAAATCCTTATCTACAAGTGACCATGCCAGGGTTACATCCACTAAGTCATATGATGCACATAAATTATTACTACCCAGATGCATAACTTTACCTTTTTCCATAGCTGGTATTTTATGGACATCTTCTACAGACTGCACAGTGCTACATAACGTGGTGTCATCTGCAAAAAATAGAAACAGTGTCATTGAATCCCTTCATTGATATAATTAATAAATAAATCAAATACTATAGAACCCAGCACTGAACCTTGGTGAACACCACTTATAACTTGGGATCATTCAGAATAGAAATCATTGACCACAAAACATGATTCTTAAGCCAGTTTTGTACTTCCTAATACTATAAACCCTATTTTATCATATTATTAAACATCTATGAGGGATATCTATATTTAGTAGCTGAGTACACCTTGGATAAATAAAACTTAACTTGTAATTCCTCAAATAAATAAAATGAGTGAGAAAGGGTAACTATTGTGAACATTCATCTGGAGTCGAGGTCAGATGACCTGGTCCTATTCTATTTCTGATGCGGTTGTACGGGATTGTGGACGAGTGTGTCTTGCCTTTTTGATTATAGCTGTCCCTATCACCTCTAGTCTAGAGATTGGGAAATGCTAACAGGCTGTTGTTGGAGCACTCGTTCTAAAAAGGACGACCCCCAGCCGCTGAAACCTTGGGCCTAGTTTGTATGTCCCTCACTCCTGCTACCTAAGTATTCTCTGCTCCAATGTTTTTCTCCGCTGTGCAGGTCTTCAGGGAGTTTTTCATATAGTGTCAGCATAGGCAAAGGCAGTGGCAAGGTAAAGAGGGCATTTACCTGATTTTTATACCTCTCACCATGCCTCCAAATCAGTACATCACTTCCCCAGGGAGGCGGAGAACACCCAGGAACTCAGCATTCAGCCCTGATGTCCGCGCGCTCTCCCGCACGTGCAGGAAGTGACACACTCTAGGGGCGGGCTGGTAACCATGGGGATCAAGCAACGCCTCCCTGGCATGTTTCCTCCTTGATCGCTCACTGGAAGTTCGCGGCAGCAGACATACGGTAGGAGGCTACAATAGTAATGGATAGTGACATCTTCTATCAATGGTATAGTGCACCATGTTAAAAAATAATAAAAAATCCATATGGACAAAGGGAAATATGAAAATCATCTCTTTTTGTTCAGCCTAATATAGGATAAGTCACTATATAAACAATATTAAATGATTCTTATATAGGATCAAGGCGCCATCTACTGTTTCATATAGATATACAGTACTCCAATATAGGGGATGATTTTCTTTACATGTACTTCTGAAGTGACTCACATACACTCTACTTCTTATAGTCCCAAATATATCAATAAGACAATTAATCTCAAGAACTAGGGAAAGAAAAAACTTAATTTGTTATTTTATCTCTTTTTTCTTTTTACTGTTATATCCCTTCACACATAAAGGAGGGTTTCTTGTACATGAGGCTTACAGAAAAGGTTTAAACGAGAAGTACTCATTCAAGCCATCAGGTGTCACTGATTTTAATTTAAAAATTCACTTTGCCTCAGTCCTCAAAATACGGTTGTCCAAGTCCCCTCCTCTTTTGGGTTGTGGAATATGTTGTATTCTAATAAACTTGATCAACAATATATCCCCCCCAACCCCCCATGTAATGAGTTTTTGTGTCTGCCAATTGACGTGTCTTTTTTTTATTGATGGTATCATTAAAATGGTCCCTAATGCAGCTTCTAAACTCTCTTTTTGTCTTACCGATATAATCAAGAGGGCATCCACACTGGGCCAGATATACCACCGCCGTTGTCTCACAATTAGTGAAGTTGCGGGTATTGTATTCTGTCTCAGTGCAGGAACTTCTAAATTTACTCCGGGGCTGGTGGGAGGCTAACTATGTTTGGGCAGAAAATCTCAGTCAATGGCATGAGAATATACAGTGGGGGAAAAAAATATTTAGTCAGCCACTAATTCTGCAAGTTCTCCCACTTAAAAAGAAGAGAGAGGCCTGTAATTGACATCATAGGTAGACCTCAACTATGAGAGACAAAATGAGAAAACAAATCCAGAAAATCACATTGTCTGATTTTTAAAGAATTTATTTACAAATTATGGTGGAAAATAAGTATTTGGTCAACAACAAAAGTTAATCTCAATACTTATATCCTTTGTTGGCAATGACAGAGGCCAAATGCTTTCTGTAAGTCTTCACAAGGTTGGCACACACTGTTGCCGGTATATTGGCCTATTCCTCCATGCAGATCTTCTCTAGAGCAGTGATGTTTTGGGGCTGTTGCTGGGCAACACGGACTTTCAACTCCCTCCAAAGGTTTTCTATGGGGTTGAGATCTGGAGACTGGCTAGGCCACTCCAGGACCTTGAAATGCTTCTTATGAAGCCACTCCTTCGTTGCCCTGGCGGTGTGCTTGTGATCATTGTCATGCTGAAAGACCCAGGCACGTTTCATCTTCAATGCCCTTGCTGATGGAAGGAGGTTTGCACTCAATATCTCATGATACATGGCCCCATTCATTCTTTCATGTACACGGATTAGTCATACTGGTCCCTTTGCAGAGAAACAGCCCCAAAACATGATGTTGCCACCCCCATGCTTCACAGTAGGTATGGTGTTCTTTGGATGCAACTCAGCATTCACTCTCCTCCAAACACGACAAGTTGTGTTTCTACCAAACAGTTGTACTTTGGTTTCATCTGACCATATGACATTCTCCCAGTACTCTTCTGGAACATCCAAATGCTCTCTAGCAAACTTCAGACGGGTTCGGATATGTACTGGCTTAAGCAGGGGGACACGTCTGGCACTGCAGGATCTGAGTCCCTGGCGGTGTAGTGTGTTACTGACGGTAGCCTTTGTTACGTTGGTCCCAGCTTTCTGCAGGTCATTCACTAGGTCCCCCCGTGTGGTTCTGGGATTTTTGCTCACAGTTCTTGTGATCATTTTGACCCCACGGGGTGAGATCTTGCGTGGAGCCCCTGATGGAGGGAGATTATCAGTGGTCTTATATGTCTTCCATTTTCTAATTATTGCTCCCACAGTTGATTTCTTCACACCAAGCTGCTTGCCTATTGCAGATTCAGTCTTCTCAGCCTGGTGCAGGTCTACAATTCTGTCTCTGGTGTCCTTCAACAGCTCTTTGGTCTTCACCGTAGTGGGGTTTGGAGTGTGACTGTTTGAGGTTGTGGACAGGTGTCTTTTATACTGATAACAAGTTCAAACAGGTGCCATTACTACAGGTAATGAGTGGAGGACAGAGGAGTCTCTTAAAGAAGAAGTTACAGGTCTGTGAGAGCCAGAAATCTTGCTTGTTTGTAGGTGACCAAATACTTATTTTCCACCATAATTTGCAAATAAATTCTTTAAAAATCAGACAATGTGATTTTCTGGATTTGTTTTCTCATTTTTTCTCTCATAGTTGAGGTCTACCTATGATGTCAATTACAGGCCGACCTCATCTTTTTAAGTGGGAGAACTTGCACAATTGGTGGCTGACTAAATACTTTTTTTCCCCACTGTATGCAGTTTTAATAAAATAAAAGTACTATTGATATAGCTTCCGCTCGTCATCCTGGATCTTATACTTCTCCCACTCAGTAGGCCTGATGACGTTATTTCGTTGCACCTGCTGTTGGGGTCAGAGAACACCAGACAGAGAATTATGGAGCAGGTTGCTGCCGGCTCCCAGCTTTACCATGGTAATCAACTGTATATGTGTGTGATCAAGACATCAGGAAGAGGTCCATGACCTTAAGCTGAAGAGATGTTGCGTGATTCAAAAAGACAATTACCTAAAGCATTCAAGAAAATCAACTAAGTAAGATTGAAAAAGACGGTTTGCTTTCAAGAAAGGTAAAGTCAAATTTTTGACCTTTACTCTATCAAGATGATATGACGTGAACAGAAGAGGGCTGTGGAACCAAGGTATACCTGCTTTGTGCTGAGGTTTTGTGGAGCTGTCAGTGACCAGACTGCAGGAGAAGACTTTGTGAGTGATGTCTTGGTCTCTCACATATTCTTTATCTCATATGTTTATTATATTTCTACCTGTTACATTTTCTGGTCAATTATCCTCATGTACCCTGAGAAACCCGATTGGATTTGAATACAAATATTATATGGAAGGAGACATCATTATCGGAGAGCTGATTTTGGCTCATGTAAACACTTTACATATTCACAACGTCTCTAAACGTATTTATTTAACCCTTTACTGTATAGAGTGGGTATATTTTACTACGTACCACTCTTATTTCTGTTTTTACCATACTGTATATGTTGTAAATGATTGTATTACTTCTAGGAAAGAATTCAGTGTCTCACAGAGTCATACAGAGTGCATATCAGACCTGCAGAGATTCTTTCTGTGCAGGGTCTTAGAACCATCAGTTTTTGTAGATTTAGGTAACGGTCACATAGTCATATTGCTGTTAGTATTTTGCATTAGCTTTTTTGGGCAAAAATCAGGAGGGAGTCCCAGAATAAGAAAGAGATGCAGGGTGAATGAGGCCATAAGGTAAGGGTAGAGTTAAAATGCTGTACCCTCACAATGTGGCTTAGTCAAAAACCCTTGGAACACATCTATAAATGGAATGTGAATTAAAGTAATAGTAGGCTGAAAAAACACATCCGTTCATTCAGTTCAGCCAGTTATCCTCCAAAATTGAACGAGAGGAAGGAAAAAAATCCTCATGAGGTAGAAGCCAATTGTCCACATTTTTTGGGGAAAAACTTCCTTCCCAACTCCAATCAGGCATCAGAATAACTCCCTGGATCAACGACCCATCTCTAGTAACTATAACCTGGAATATTATTACACCCAGGCACCTCTTTACCATCACCACTTCTTCCTGCACCACCTGACTTTTCATAGTCTCACTGCTTTTATTGTAAAGAATCCTCTTCTATGTTTGTGTACAAACCTTCTTTCCTCCAGACGCAGAGGATGTCCCCTCGTCCCAATCACAGTCCTGGGGATAAATAGATGACGGGAGAGATCTCTGTACTGACCTCTGATATATTTATACATAGTTATTAGATCTCCCCTCAGTCGTCTTTTTTCTAAAGTGAATAAGCCTAATTTTGATAATCTTTCTGGGTCCTGTAGTCCACCCATTCCAGTTATTACTTTAGTTGCCCTCCTCTGAACCCTCTCCAGCTCTGCTATGTCTGCCTTGTTCACAGGAGCCCAGAACTGTACACAGTACTCCATGTGTGGTCTGACTAGTGATGTGTAAAGTGGCAGGACTATGTTCTCATCACGGGCATCTATGCCTCTTTTGATGCAACCCATAATACTATTGGCCTTGGCAGCAGCTGCCTGACACTAGTTTCCACAGCTTAGTTTGCGGTCCATTATAAATTTCTAAGTCCTGTTCTATGTCAGTGTTACCCAGTGTTTTACCATTTAGTATGTACTGGTGACTTGCATTATTCCTTCCCATATGCATAACCTTACATTTGTCAGTGTTAAACCTCATCTGCCACTTCTCTGCCCAAGCCTCCAGTCTATCCAGATCCATCTGTTGCAGTGTACTGTCCTCTGTAGTGTATACATACAGTATAATGTCCTCTGTAGTATATATATATATATATATATATATATAATTTAAAAATTTTTTTTTTTTTTTTAACAATCTCATACACTTCGCAGAATTTTACCCCAAAATTTCCTTTATTTCAAATTAATTTGTCATGAAGTGCATTAAATCAACTTTATACTGACCTGCAGGGAGAGTGTTCTCATTTTGCATTACATGAAACATGCATAGCTTGTCATTTCTGGTAGTGAAACAGTTACTGTGCGTCAGTATGAAAGGCATGTGACCGGTGTCACTATTAGGCTCAGCTCAAACTTCATTTACAGTATTTGGTCAATCACAGGTCAAAAACACAAAAGATGTGAAGATCTTTTCATAATACCGTATCTGAGAGTAGGATTGACTCCTGATTTTGCCTCACCATACAGTAACTGCTGGAATTAACTCACCAAATAACAAAGTCTTAAATCAGCCCTACAGGTCAATGTTTGTGGCAGGTATAATGTACTTTACCGTGCAGTGGCCCAAGATTCTACAGTCATGGCCAAAAGTTTTGAGAATGATACAAATATTAATTTTTACAAAGTCTACTGCTTCAGTTTTTATAATGGCAATTTGCATATACTCCAGAATGTTATAAAGAGTGTTCAGCTTAACAGCAATTACTTGCAAAGTCAATATTTGCCTAGAAAATGAACTTTATCCCCCAAAACACATTTCAACATCATTGCAGCCCTGCCTTAAAAGGACCAGCTAACATTGTTTCAGTGATTGCTCCATTAACACAGGTGTGGGTGTTGATGAGGACAGGGCTGGAGATCAATCTGTCATGATTAAGTAAGAATGACACCACTGGACACTTTAAAAGGAGGCTGGTGCTTGGCATCATTGTTTCTCTTCTGTTAACCATGGTTATCTCTAAAGAAACACGTGCAGTCATCATTGCACTGCACAAAAATGGCCTAACAGGGAAGAGTATCGCAGCTAGAAAGATTGCATCTCAGTCAACAATCTATCGCATCATCAAGAACTTCAAGGAGAGAGGTTCCATTGTTGCCAAAAAGGCTCCAGGGCGCCCAAGAAAGACCAGCAAGCGCCAGGACCGACCAGGCCTTGCTCCAAGAGTCTCCGCCTCACAGTGCGTGCGGATGCACTGACACCTGTCTGCTGCCATTCCTGAGCAAGCTCTGCACTGCTGGTAGCCCGATCCCGCAGCTGAAACACTTTTAAGAGACGGTCCTGGCGCTTGCTGGTCTTTCTTGGGCGTCCTGGAGCCTTTTTGGCAACAATGGAGACCATCAAGGAGGGCAGCAAAGAAGCCACTTCTCTCCAGAAAAAACATCAGGGACAGACTGATATTCTGCAAAAGGTACAGGGAGTGGACTGCTGAGGACTGGGGTAAAGTCATTTTCTCTGATGAATCCCCTTTTCGATTGTTTGGGACATCTGGAAAACAGCTTATTCGGAGAAGACGAGGTGAGAGCTACCACCAGTCTTGTCTCATGCCAACTGTAAAGCATCCTGAAACCATTCATGTGTGGGGTTGCTTCTCAGCCAAGGGAATCGGCTCTCTCACAGTCTTGCCTAAAAACACAGCCATGAATAATGAATGGTACCAGAATGTCCTCCGAGAGCAACTTCTCCCAACCATCCAAGAGCAGTTTGGCGATCAACAATGCCTTTTCCAGCATGATGGATCACCTTGCCATAAAGCAAAGGTGATAACTAAATGGCTCAAGGAACAAAACATATTTTGGAGACTCCCCAGATCTTAATCCCATTGAGAACTTGTGGTCAATCATCAAGAGACGGGTGGACAAACAAAAACCTACAAATTCTGACAAAATGCAAGCATTGATTGTGCAAGAATGGACTGCTATCAGTCAGGATTTGGTCCAGAAGTTGATTGAGAGCATGCCAGGGAGAATTGCAGAGGTCCTGAAGAAGAAGGGTCAACACTGCAAATATTGACTTTCTGCATTAACTCATTCTAACTGTCAATATAAGCTTTTTTTACTCATAATATGATTGTAATTATATTTCTGTATGTGATAAAAACATCTGACAAACACACATAAAAACCCGAGGGCAGCAGATCATGTGAAAATATTATAATTGTGTCATTCTCAAAACTTTTGGCCATGACTGTACTATAGAGTGGAAGAGCACTGTCTGCTGATTCCACGTAGATTGCTAGAGAACCTGTTCTGTTACATGCTGATACAAGTAGGGGACCCATAACAGAGTGGAGAGGGTGTCAGCAGTAATCGTATGTTGATGTCACTGTTTATTTTTCCTTTCTTCTGATCTGTCAGAAGAACAACCCAACAAAAAAACGGATCCTGTATTTTTAGCATCCGTCTTCACATGGTCAGTATTTGGTCAGTAATTGATCAGTATTGGTAAGGCCAAAAAACAGGAGTGGGTCCAAAACAGAGGTGGCAGGTGAAGTAAGTATTTGCATGTCTTATGTGTCTTGAACCCACTCTTGATTTTGGCTTCAAAATCAGAATTAAATCCAGATGCAAAATAGATAGAGGCCTCAAGCTGAATTTTCATGAGTTTTGGCCATTTGCCTCTGAAATAGAAGTCCAGCATGCATGCCTTTAATAGCCTCAATCACACAAACAGTATGTGGTCAGTTTGTTGCATCAGTATTGGTAATGCAAAAACAGGAGTGTGTTCAAAACAGAAATGACAAGTGATGGAAATATATGCATGTATTCTGTGTTTTGGACCCACTCCTGATTTTGGCTTCCAAATCATGATTAAATCCCAATGCAAAATACTGACTATGTGATAGATGGCTTATGGATGCTCCAAAGACAGGATCCATTGTGTTTTTTTTATTTTTTATTTTTTTATTTCTGACAGACCAGAAGAAGGGTACAGTGAACGTTGATGTCAAAAAGGCCAAACAGGGACACTAATGGCCCCGTCACAGAGTGGGGAGGTTGGCAACAGCGAGAGGAGTCAACACAGTGGCCCAATCACAGAGTGGTGAGGGTGGCAACAGAGAGAAAATTCAACATAGTAGACCAGTCACAGAGTGGTAAGGGTGGCAGTATCAGAATAGTGGCTGAAGCACATGACCAAAAGTAGCAGGCCATTTTTCACAATGTTTTGGTGTGGCAGCACACTGCAGCCAGAAAATTACTGCCAGAATAATCTTGTCTAATGCATCAGTCACCGGTGTGGGGAAATCCTGGCTGATCTATACCTGATTCATCTTTATAAAAGTTAAAGGTCTCTCTACATTTTGTGTTGAAAAATGAGTTCTCTTTGGGATAACTATACCCCTGCTACATTAAACACCTGCTCTGACACCACAATACTGGCCAAGCAGGAACACTTGGCCAGGGCAAACTCAGCCAGTTGCGGCCACAATTCAAGTTTGGCTGTCGAGTAGTCCAGAGGACCTTGGATCTGGGGTAACAGGGTGCACTCCAAGTATGCCACCAGCAGCAGACCTCTCCTTCAAATCTGGGCTGAGAAGTAGCTGCTGACTAACTGAAATGCGGAGCAGAGCCAACGGCATAAATCACTTGCCTGACAGAAGAAGCAGCAAAAGAAAGAGGCAGGTTCAGGACAGGTGTGGGTACAGAGCTTGTTCATGGGCCATGCCATCTAATTGTGGTGTCAGAGGAACCCACCAACTCCTGGTTGTTGGTGTCTGCCAGTTGAGATGATGTTGATGATGTTGATGGTCGTCAAAACCTTTCATTATTATTCACCCCATGGTTTGAATCAAGGTCTAATGGAATTTCTTATCTATTTAACAAGTGGGCACCCCAATAACAGTTATATTACACAGCTTATTCACCCCAATTTGAGAATCAAGGCCCATGAGAATTGCTAGTCAATTAAACAAGGGGGGCACTGTTCAATTAGATAGCTCTGTGCCCTGTGGTACCTCGCTGGTGACCCCTCCAATACTGGCCCACTCTAGTGACACTGTCCCCTCCATTATTGACCCCTGTGATGCCCCACTAGTGACCGAATCTGAGTGTGTACCGTTAATAACCATTCTCTGTTTTCTATCACTGAGCCAGTTACTTACGCACATACAGAAATTTTCTCCCAGTCCAAGAATTCTCATTTTATATACTAACCTTTTATGTGGCCCAGTATCAAATGTTTTGGAGAAATCAAGTTACATGACATCCGTTGCCTAACCCCGGTCAACCTACCTCCTCATAGAAACTGATTAAATTACTTTGACATGACCGATCCCTCATGAAACCATGCTGATACAACATTGTTCGCTTATTTTCATTGAGACACATAAAAAATGTATAAAATATTTTTTTAATTTGGTCTTTTTAAAAATAAGGTGTCCTTTTCTCTGTACATAGCTGAGATGCTCTAATAGTAACCCTTTGGATTTTCCATTTTATTTTCCATCAGGCCAGCTCTCTGAACTGCTAAACACTCATTAAAGCTCAGTTCTTAGCTGAATGATAAGAATGTGGCTTAAATAAGTGTTTATGACCTCTTAGTAGTTTAGAGATAAGGTTTATTAGCTGATCAGCATGAAAGTTCCAGTCACACAGTTAACCTTTTGTGACAGAACAGCTCAATATTTTTAATAAAGGCCAATTGAAAGGTGTACATAGGCTTTAATGGGGAGTTTACTTTGATACTCTGCCCTTCATCTGACATTTTATTTTCCTTAGTGAAGTGGAGAAAAAAATATTTAAATCTCTTTTTTTTTCTTATAGTTTTTTTTACTGCCTTTTCGAATTATGTCCTTTGTATATTGTGTTAATTATTTATTTCATTATATTCATATTGTGCATATTTTAGAGTTCAAATTGAACAATATAAAGATATTTTGACTTTCATTTTTGCTATTGATGAGATTAACAAAGATCACAACCATGTTTAAAGGGATACTACCATAATTTTATCATTTATTAAGAACATGTATCTGAATAGTCTGTTTTTTGTTTGTTTTGATAAAAAACAAGTGAATATACTTTTTTGTAGTCACCCCATCTATTCTACTTTCTTCGTTTGTTTGGACTAGAGATGAGCGAACATGCTCGTCCGAGCTTGGTGCTCGTTCGAGCATTAGGGTATTCGCATATGCTCGCTACTCGGACGAGCATATCGCGATCCTCGAGGAAATGGCAACTTTCTCTTCCTGCGTGTTAGCCTCCTTTTTTCAGCCAATCAACATGCAGGAGAGTCTTTGGCACCTCCTAGCATCACGTGGGGCCCTACAAGTCGATAGAAGGGATTGGCTGGCCAGATCAGATGACCTGGGAATATAAGAATCTGGTCCCGCGCTGCTCGCATCATACGCCGTCTGCATGAGATTAGGGATAGAGCTGCTGTCTGTCAGGGAGAGTGTTAGGGCCTGAATTTAGTTGTTGGTTAGGCAGGAACCACCCACAAAGAACCCAACAGCCCTTCTGAGGGCTACAAGCACCTTTTTTTTTGTCTCCTCCTGGCTGCTGGCTGGGACTTGTAGTGCAGCGACCGCCATCTTGGCTGCACACTGTTAGGGCGTGAAATTAGAATCTGGTTAGGCAGGAATCATCCACAAAGAACCCAACACTCCTAAGGGCTACAACGACATTTTTTTTGTCCTCCTCTCGGCTGCTGGCTGGGACTTGTAGTGCAGCTACCGCCATCTTGGCTGCACACTGTGCACTGGTGGCAGAAAGGGGACAGCACATAGTCCACACAGACCCCAATGAAATTGCCCAAAGTCCTCTCAGTACTCATTTTTGCTGCTGCTGTACATTGGCTTGCTGGGATCTGTAGTGCAGTCTAGGGAATACGTTTTGTCACTCAGTTATATAAACTACAGTCCAGTGAACAATTGTGAGGTGTGCTGTACAGCAGCGTCAGTCTATAAAATAATTTTTTTTTTCACTCAATTATATAAACTACAGTCCAGTGAGCAATCGTGAGGTGTGCGGTCCACTAGCCGCAGTCTAGAGAATAATTTTTTTCACTCAATTATATAAACTACAGTCCAGTGAACAAATGTGAGGTGTGTGATAAACTAGCCGCAGTCTAGAGAATAATTTTTTTCACTCAATTATATAAACTACAGTCCAGTGAACAATTGTGAGGTGTGCGATAAACTTGCCGCAGTCTAGAGAATAATTTTTTTCACTCAATTATATAAACTACAGTCCAGTGAACAATTGTGAGGTGTGTGATACACTAGCCGCAGTCTAGAGAATAATTTTTTCACTCAATTATATAAACTACAGTCCAGTGAACAATTGTGAGGTGTGTGATACACTAGCCGCAGTCTAAATAATAATTTTTTTTCACTCAATTGTATAAACTACAGTCCAGTGAACAATTGTGAGGTGTGTGATACACTAGCCGCAGTCTAGAGAATAATTTTTTCACTCAATTATATAAACTACAGTCCAGTGAACAATTGTGAGGTGTGTGATACACTAGCCGCAGTCTTGAGAATAATTTTTTTTCACTCAATTATATAAACTACAGTCCAGTGAACAATTGCGAGGTGTGCGATACACTAGCCGCAGTCTAGAGAATAATTTTTTTCACTCATTTATATAAACTACAGTCCAGTGAACAATTTTGAGGTGTGCGATACACTTTCCGCAGTCTAGAGAATTTTTTTTCACCCATTTATATAAACTACAGTCCAGTGAACAATTTTGAGGTGTGCGATACACTTTCCGCAGTCTAGAGAATAATTTTTTTTTACTCAATTATATAAACTACAGTCCAGTGAACAATTGTGAGGTGTGCGATACACTTGCCGCAGTCTAGAGAAAAATTTTTTTCACTCAATTATATAATCTACAGTCCAGTGAACAAATGTGAGGTGTGTGATAAACTAGCCGCAGTCTAGAGAATATGTTTTTATTTTCAGTTATATAAACTACAGTCCAGTGCAAAATTGAGTGGTTTGCGGTGCAATAGCTGGAGTCTAAAGACTACATTTTTTTGCCTCAGATAGTAATTCTACTGTCTACTGTATACGGTTTTGGCCTCAGATATTAAATCGACAGTTTGGTGAATATACAAAATGTTGAACCCAAGGGCTAAGGGTCGAGGACAAGGGTGTGGGCGTTCAAGTAGTGTAGGAGGCAGAGGCCGTGGTCCTGGGCAGGGTGACACTGTACATGATGATGAGGGATCAATGGAACGCCGCAGAGTTACGCTCCCTAGCTTCATCTCGCAACTTACTGGGTCACGTGGTACACCACTATTGAAACCACAACAGTGCGAACAGGTGATGACGTGGATAGCGGACAATGTGTCCAGTAATTTATCCACCACCCAGTCTTCCACGCAGTACACCCACGCTAGCCAAGGGAGTAGACCTCTGTCTCCTCCAGCTCAACCTCCTTCCCCCCAGCCTGACCCCCCCCCACGGAAAGTATGGATTCAGATCAGGCATACTCACAGGAACTCTTTTCAGGACCCTACCCAGAGACACAAACCACTGCTCAACAGCAACCTGAGCAGTTGCTCTGTCCCGATGCCCAAAATTTAGAACTTTCGCAGTCTGTGGGTGATGAGAGTGAGGACTTAGTGCAAGTAGTACGTGAAGAGGTGTCGGATGATGATGATGATGATGAGGATGAGACACGGTTGTCAGACAGTGACGTTGTTGTCAGGGCAGTAAGTCTGAGGGGGGAGCAGAGTGAGCAATTGGAGGAAGAGCTGGTGGATGATGAGGAGACTGACCCGAACTGGGTTGGTAATCCAACTCAAGACAGTGCCTCTGAGGGGGAGGCAAGTGCAGCACCAGAACAGGTTGGAAGAGGCATTGGGGTGGCCAGAGGGAGAAGCAGGGCCAGAGCAGGTAGATCATCAACTGTTTCACGGAGTCAAGCTCCCGTGTCGAGGCCTAGTTGTTCGCAAGTCTGGAGGTTTTTTAAAGAAAGTGAGGATGACCGACGGACTGTGGTGTGCAACCTGTGCCAAACCAGGATCAGCAAGGGAGCCACCACTACCAGCCTAACCACTACCAGCATGCACAGGCATATGAGTGCACACCCTAAACACCTGACTGACAGTGGAACCAAGGCCGTTCACCGCCTGCGGGTCACACCACTGCCCCTTCCCCTGTGTCACATGCTGGCTCGGCGAGTCAACCCCCCGCCCAGGACCCCAGCACGAGCGCCTCCCGTCCTACAACCACCCCTTCACCTCCACGATCCTCCACAACCTCCACCAATGTGTCCCAGCGCAGCGTTCAGCTGTCTTTGCAGCAGACACCCACATGCACAAGCCCTAAACGTCCACATCTCCAAATTGTTGAGCCTGGAGATGCTGCCCTATAGACTGGTAGAAACTGAGGCTTTCCGCAACCTGATGGCGGTGGCTAACCCTCGGTATTCGGTCCCCAACCGCCACTATTTTTCCCGATGTGACGTCCCAGCCCTACACCAGCACGTGTCAGAGAACATCATCCGTGCCCTGACCAACGTGGTTAGTGATAAAGTCCACCTAACCAAGGACATGTGGACAAGTGCTGCCGGGCAGGGACACTATATCTTACTGACGACACATTGGGTTAACTTGGTGGAGGCTGGGACCGAGTCTGACCCTGGGGCCGCTCATGTACTGCCCACACCGAGGATTGCGGGGCCTACCTCGGTCACGGTTTCTCAGATGTACTATACCTCTTCCTCCAACCCCTCCTCCTCCTCCTCCGAATTACCATCCGTGAGCACGGCGCCTTCAGTCGGTAGCTCTAGGCGCAGCGGCAGTGCTGTGGGTAAGCACCAGCAGGCGGTGCTCAAACTGCTGAGCTTAGGTGACAAAAGGCACACCGCCCAAGAGCTGTTACAGGGCATCATGGCGCAGACCGATCTGTGGCTGGCACCGCTGAACCTCAAGCCAGGCATGGTTATGTGTGACAACTGGAGTAACCTGGTGGCGGCTCTGCAACTCGGCAGACTGACACATGTGCCATGCCTGGCCCACGTGTTCAATCTCATAGTTCAGCGGTTCCTCAAGACATACCCCAATTTGTCAGATTTGCTCACCAAGGTGCGCCGCATCTGTGCGCATTTCCGCAAGTCAAGCACAGATGCTGCCACTCTCAGGGCAGCACAGCGGCGCCTACAACTGCCCACTCACCGACTGTTGTGCGACTTGCCCACGAGATGGAATTCGACATTAAACATGTTATCCAGAGTTTACCAGCAGTGCAGAGCGATTGTAGACTGCCAGATGTCAACTTCCACCAGAACTGGTAGTCAATTCAGTCAGCTTCCTCAAGTCTACAATGAGGAGTGGACGTGGATGTCTGATATCTGCCAGGTGTTGAGCAACTTTGAGGAGTCAACACAGATGGTCAGCGGCAATGCCGCCATTATCAGCCTCACCATCCCGCTGCTTTGCCTGTTGAAAAACTCACTGCTCAGCATGAAGTCAGAAGCTTTGCGCTTGTCACAGGAGATGGGGGAAGATGATACATCGCTTGATAGCTAGAGCACCCTCCGGTCTGTTTCTCAGCTCGTATTGGAGGAGTGGGATGAGGAAGAGGAGGAGAATGTTGGCGAGACAGAAGAGGGTACCAATGCTCAGTCCTTCTTAACTCTTGAGCGTGTATGGGCTGAAGAGGAGGAGTTGCAGGAGGAGGAGGAAATGGAGAGTC
>ONZH01015241.1:0-48400 GCA_900303285.1 Rhinella marina
CCTCCCAGGAAAATTTGGAATGCGATCCGGCATACTCTCAGGAACTGTTTTCTGGACCCTTCCCAGAGTCACAAACCACTTCTCAGGTTGCTGCTAACCTCGTTCCCGATGCCCAAGTTTTCCAACTGTTGCAATCTGTGGGTGATGATGATGATGACAATGTTGACTTAGTGGAAGAAGTTTGTAAAGAGGTGTCGGACGATGAGGAGACACGGTTGTCAGACAGTGGTGAAGTTGTTGTCAGGGCAGGAAGTCCGAGGGGGGAGCAGACTGAGGGGGAGCAGACTGAGGAATCGGAGGATGACGAGGTGACTGACCCAAGCTGGGTTGATAAGCCGAGTGAAGACAGTGCTTCTGAGGCGGAGGCGAGTGCTGCACCAGAACAGGTTGTAAGAGGCAGTGGTGTGGCCAGAGGGAGAAGCAGGGCCAGAGCTGGTGCATCAGCAGCAACTGTTTCACGTAGTGAAGCTCCCGTGGCGAGGCCTAGATGTTCGCAAGTCTGGAGGTTCTTTAAAGAAAGTGAGGATGACCGACGGACTGTGGTGTGCAACCTGTGCCACACCAGGATCAGCAGGGGTGCCACCACTACTAGCCTAACCACCACCAGCATGCGCAGGCATATGAGTGCTAAACACCCCACTCAATGGAACCAAGGCTGTTCACCACCTCCTGCGGGTCACACCACTGCTCCTTCCCCTGTGTCACTCGCTGCCTCTGCTAGTCAACCCCCTGCCCAGGACCCCGGCATGAGCGCCTCCCGCCGGAAAACCACACCTTCGCCTCCACGATCCTCCACAGTGTCCACCAATGTGTCCCAGCTGTCTTTACAGCAGACGCTGGAGCGCAGGAGGAAATACAGTTCCACCCACCCACATGCCCAAGCCCTCAACATCCACATCTCCAAATTGCTGAGCCTGGAGATGCTGCCCTATAGGCTGGTAGAGACCGAGGCCTTTCGCAATCTCATGGCGGTGGCTGCCCCTCGGGATTCGGTCCCCAGCCGCTACTATTTTTCCCGATGTGCCGTCCCATCCCTACACCAGCACGTGTCACAGAACATCATCCGTGCTTTGACCAACGCTGTTTCTGAGAAGGTCCACCTAACCACAGACACGTGGACAAGTGCTGCCGGGCAGGGACACTATATCTCACTGACGGCACATTGGGTTAACTTGGTGGAGGCTGGGACTGAGACTGACCCTGGGGCCGCTCATGTACTGCCCACACCGAGGATTGCGGGGCCTACCTCGGTCACGGTCTCTCAGACGTACTATGCCTCCTCCTCCGAACCCTCCTCCTCCTCCACCGAATTACCATCCGTGGGCACGGCGCCTTCAGTCGGTAGCTCTAGGCGCAGCAGCAGTGCCGTGGGTAAGCGCCAGTAGGCGGTGCTCAAACTGCTGAGCTTAGGTGACAAAAGGCACACCGCCCAAGAGCTGTTACAGGGCATCACGGCGCAGACCGATGTGTGGCTGGCACCGCTGAACCTCAAGCCAGGCATGGTTGTGTGTGACAACGGGCGTAACCTGGTGGCGGCTCTGCAACTCGGCAGACTGACACATGTGCCATGCCTGGCCCACGTGTTCAATCTAATAGTTCAGCGGTTCCTCAAGACATACCCCAAACTGTCTGATTTGCTCACCAAGGTAAACCGCATCTGTGCGCATTTCCACAAGTCGACCACAGATGCTGCCACTCTCAGGGCAGCGCAGCGCCGCCTACAACTGCCCGCTCACCAACTGTTGTGCGACGTGCCCACGAGATGGAATTCGACATTAAACATGTTATCCAGAGTTTACCAGCAGCGCAGAGCGATTGTAGACTGCCAGATGTCAACTTCCACCAGAACTGGTAGTCAGGTCACTCAGATTCCTTAAGTCTACAATGAGGAGTGGACGTGGATGTCTGATATCTGCCAGGTGTTGAGCAACTTTGAGGAGTCAACACAGATGGTCAGCGGCGATGCCGCCATTATTAGCCTCGCCATCCCGCTGCTTTGCCTGTTGAAAAACTCACTGCTCAACATGAAGTTGGATGCTTTGCGCTTGTCACAAGAGACGGTGGAGGAAGATACGTCGCTTGATAGCCAGAGCACCCTCCGGTCTGTTTCTCAGCGCGTATGGGAGGAGGGGGATGAGGATGAGGAAGAAGAGGAGGAGAATGTCGGTGAGACAGTAGAGGGTACCAGTGCTCAGTCCTTAACTCTTGAGCGTGTATGGGCTGAAGAGGAGGACTTGGAGGAGGAGGAGGAGGAAATGGAGAGTCAGGCCAGTGAGGAGAGGGAATTCTTATGTGTTGGGACTCTGGCGCACATGGCAGACTTCATGTTAGGCTGCCTATCCCGTGACCCTCGTGTTAGAAGCATTTTTTCAAACACCGATTACTGGGTGTTCACTCTCCTGGACCCACGGTACAAGCAGAACCTTTCCACTCTCATCCCTGCAGAGGAAAGGAGTATGAGAGTGAATAGATATCAACAGGCCCTGGTGCACCAGCTGAAACAATCCTTCCCATCTGACGCTGCTAGCTGCAGAGGGCATGGTTCTGTGGGCCAAGTAGCGGGGGAGAGTAGGCAAGCAGGCAGCTTGTCCAGCACTGGCAGGGGAACGCTCTCCAAGGCCTTTGCCAGTTTTATGTCACCCCAGCAAGACACTGTCACCTGTCCCTAGTCTAGGCAGAGTAGGGGGGAGCTGTACAGAAAGATGGTGAGGGAGTACCTAGCTGACCATACCAATGTCCATAGCGATCACTCTGCTCCATACAACTACTGGGTTTCAAAGCTGGACACGTGGCCTGAACTGGCGCTGTACGCCTTGGAGGTGCCAGCCTGCCCTGCCGCTAGCGTGCTGTCAGAGCGGGTATTCAGTGCAGCTGGTGGCGTCATCACCGATAAGCGTACACGCCTGTCAACTGACAGCGCTGACAGGCTGACGCTTATTAAAATGAACAAAGCCTGGATTTCACCCAAATTCAAATCTCCTCAGGGGGAAAGCAGCTAAAGATTTACATTACTTATGTATCCGATTCCTCTTCTCTACTCCTCCTACTCCTCCTCCTTGTCGTCTTTGCCTAACGCTGACCCAAAAAACGCAATTTTTTAGAGGTCCAACTGGCACTCTTTTACCACAATTTTTCCGGATCTCCACCTACAGGCCCTCTCTGTAAACAATTTTTCCGGAGGTCCACCTACAGGCCCTCTCTGTAAACAATTTTTCTGGAGGTTCACCTACAGACCCTCTCTCCAAACAATTATACTGGAGGTCCACCTACAGGCCCTCTCTCTAAACAATTTTTCCGGAGGTCCACCTACAGGCCCTCTCTCTAAACAATTTTTCTTTGCACCTAGTTGGGTGCTTCCCTAACATGTGATGGGTATGTGCCTCGCCTTTCTTGGTCTGGGTGAGCACAATTGCCATGAGGGTAACCACCAGGCTGTTGCCTGAGAATTTGGGATAATGGTGGGATTAGGCAGCCTCAGAGGCATCCATGCATTCTGCCCCTTCTGTTTCCTGTCCATTTCCGTGGTGTTTCCATCATTTTCTGATGCTTCCAGGTTTTCACCCAGCCTTCCCTAGGCAGAGCCTTGGTCCCCTGCAAAAAATGCTCGAGTCTCCCATTGACTTCAATGGGGTTCGTCATTCGAAACGAGCACCCGAGCATCGGGAAAAGTTCGACTCGAATAACGAGCACCCGAGCATTTTAGTGCTCGCTCATCTCTAGCTTCCACCAAACACTGTAGGTGGTTGTTGCGGTGTTATAATTGAATGATTGTTGCTTGTTTCTGGCGACACACCCAGATCTGTAGAAATGCATTAAGCATAACATACAGATTAGAATATTTTAGAGCATGCGCTAGATTTTGGACGTCTCTTCCTGGGGTGGTGTCTAAAGGGAAACAGCCTTTATCAGCACCTTGCATATAGCAGCTGATTTGCTGCAGCCAGACCCCAGCAGGATGACATAGGCGATCTATTGCTTCTGTCATCTCTTGTCTGTTTCCAAAGGGATTCCAGCACCACTGAGATAGCAAATAGTGCCTAAATGGCTTAAAGGGGTCATCCAGGAAAAGATATTTATGACTTATCCTCAGCATAGTTCATCAGTATCAGATTTGCAGGGGGTGCAACATCCAGGACCCCCGACAATCCGCTGTTAGAAGATATATATAGTATAAATAACTGGTATTAGATTGGTGAGCGTACAGCTATTTTGTATTATTAAGTACCGTATTTTTCGCTTTATAAGATGCACCTGATGATAAGACGCACCCCAGATTTTAGAGTAGGAAAATAAGAAAAATGTATTTTTCATCACACCTCATATCAGACCCCCCATAAATTTCAGCACATCACATCAGACCCCCATATCAGCCCTCCATGTCACACCCTCATCAGACGCGTCAGGTCATAGTGCGCACACTACATCCTGACGCTGTACACGGTCAGGACAGTGCAGAGCCGGCCCGGGAAGACAGAGGAGCGCCGGACCCCGAGCGGAGCCACTGCGCAGGAGAGGTGAGAGAGTTTTTTATTTTATCCTTATGGGCTGGGTGGGCTGATCTGAGGTCTGATGGGGGTCCCGGCACCTTATACATACAAGTGAGCTCTTCCATAATGGAAACGCTCATTTGTATTCGCTTTATAAGATGCACCACAATTTTCCCCCTACTTTTGGGTCTTATAAAGCGAAAAATACGGTATATCTTGCAAATGATTGGTTGTGATATGATGGGGGTGGCGTTATTTATACTATACTAGCAGAAGGACCCGGCTTCGCCTGTGTATATTTCAACTATTTCATTTAATGTTTCTGTGTGTCGTTGCAGAGAGAAAGTCAATGCAGCTGACAGAAGTTGATTTTTACCTTCATTTCTTCAATCCCCATTGACTGCAGAGTGGGAGGGGGTGTGACTTGACCGGGTCGGGGGTGTGGTTTAGCAGGACTTTGGGTGGTTGGGGGGTGCTTTTAAGTCCTTCTTTTGAGGGTGGCCTCAATTACAGGTCAATGCCATGGTGATTTATGAGGAAACACAGTAGATAGCAGTGGAAGAAAACATCGCTTTGCACGGGTATATTTAATCTATTTCATTTAATGTTTCTGTGTGTCATTATAGAGAGATAGTCACCCTCCCTCCCACCCCTGCAGCTGACAGAAATTGAATTTTATCTTCAATCCCTGTTGGCTGCAGAGTGGGAGGGGGCGTGGCCTGACCAAGTCGGGGGCGTGACTTAGCGAGACCTGGAGCGGGGGTTTTAAGTCCTTCTTTTGAGGGTGGCCTGAATTATAGGTCGATGCCATGCGTGTCGACACGCAATGGGTAGCAGTGGAGGAAAACATCTATTATTACCACTAAATGGTCGTAGTCTAAAATTAGTCTATTTAATTTATTTCATTTAATGTTTCTGTGTGTCATTGCAGAGAGAAAGTCAATGCAGCTGACAGAAGTTGATATTTACCTTCATTTTTTCAATCCCATTGGCTGCAGAGTGGGAGGGGGCGTGACCTGACCAAGTCAGAGGCGTGGCTTAGCGAGACCTGGGGCGGGGGTTTTAAGTCCTTCTTTAGGGGGCAGCTTGAATTACAGGTCGATGCCATGGTAATTTATGAGGACACGCAATGGGTAGCAGTAGAATAAAACATCTTTTATTACTACTGAACGGTCTTAGTCTAAAATTAGTCTAAAACATAAGTTATATTTATGGTAACCGGAATACCCCTTTAACAATGTCATCTACAGCTTTCTGCCCCTTTAAAGCAGCGAATAGAAATGGCTGAGCTCCTCAGCTGGCTGCTAATTACCTGGCTAGGTTGTTATAGAAACCTGTGTGCATCTGGAGAAAATGGCAGTATGTTGTCGGCAAAAATGCGGATCCGTTTTTTGTGGATTACATACTGACCCATATACTTTTATGGGCCCTTTTTTTCCACTCCATGGCTCCGCAAAACAAATGAAACATGTCCTATACTTGTCAGTGAAAATCAGGACATAGCCTCATTGAAGTCTATGGGTCTGCAAAAAAATGGAATGCTATCTTTTTATTTGCTGACATGTTGAACTGTCCGCAAAAAATGGATCCGTATTTTTGCGGACATCATACGGCCGTCTGAATGAGCCCTAAAAGATATATAGATATATATATATATATATATATATATATATATATATATGTACATGTACAAGGATCACTCTGATCCTTGAAAAAGACTATGATATACTCAAAGCGTTTCACTATCTTTGGTAATTTATGGACCCAACTTGAATAGAGACCTTGAAGGACATGCTACGTCTACTCTACTTGCTATCCTAAGGATAGGTCGTCAGTCATTATCATTTCCCAGATAACCCCTTTAAGTTAAGTCCACAGCAGCTCATTGTTCATCCTCTGTGACACAAGGTTCCTGCCCACACAAACGGTGGACTTTTATGCTGACTCTGCGATACACAGTTGCTTGTTTCCGGTGCAATACACGTGGATGTAATTGGGTCACCAATGTTATCTTCCTTTCCTCAATCTTTTTTCAACATGATTTTTCTATAGTCACACTGTATTTGTTCCGTGATGGAATTGTGAGGGGGAAAGAGTTCCACTTTAAAGGGATTGCACCCATGTTCTCATATTGACTGCACCTTAATGGGGAGGGTGCAACTGCCCCGGGGGAAAAAATGGTTAGACGGCTGGAGGAGCTTTTAAACTAGGATCTGGGGGGAGGGTGGGGGGTAATACTAATAAGGGGGTAGATAGTGTAGATAGAGAGTGGGTCATAGTCGGGGAGAGTAGGGGGTTAGTGGGGGTTGGAATTAGTGAGGAATGTAGGGAGAATATTGGGCAAAACATCAACCAAAGTAACCCAAAACCCCCGGATATTCACTTCACAGGTAATAGTAATTTAAAAAGGGGGGTAAAAAATATACATAGACCTCTTAAGTGTATGTACACTAATGCCAGAAGCCTGACTAATAAAATTGGTGAACTGGAATTAGTGATGTGTGAGGAGGACTATGACATAGTGGGAATAACTGAGACATGGCTGGATGATAGCTATGACTGGGCAGTTAACGTACAGGGTTACAGTCTTTTTAGAAAGGATCGCCAAAACCGGAGAGGGGGAGGGGTCTGCCTTTATGTAAAGTCCTGTCTAAAGCCCACACTGCGGGAAGATATAAGTGAGGGAGTCACTGTGGGTAGAAATAAATGGAGCCAAAAACAATAATAAAATACTAATAGGAGTTTATTATAAACCCCCTAGTATACCAGAACCCATAGAAAATCTACCTCTAAACGAAATAGACGAGGTGGCAAATCATAATGAGGTCGTTATTATGGGGGATTTCAACTACCCAGATATAGACTGGAAAACTGAAACCTGTATATCTCATAAAGGAAACAGGTTCTTGGAAATAACCAAAGACAATTACCTTTCCCAACTGGTTCAGGACCCGACTAGAGGGACGGCCATACTGGACTTAGTATTAACCAATAGACCTGACAGAACAACAGATGTGCAGGTCGGGGGACACCTGGGAAATAGTGACCATAATATAATAACCTTCCAATTGTCATTCAAAAGAGCGTTTCTTCAGGGAGGAACAAAAATACCTAACTTCAAAAAAGCAAAATTTAGCCAACTAAGAGAGGCCATAGGCCTAACTAACTGGGACAAAGTCCTCAAAAATAAAAATACAGCCACAAAATGGGATATTTTTAAAAGCATCCTAATATCTAATTGTGAGAGGTACATACCTTATGGGAATAAAAGGTTAAGGAACAAGAAAAAACCAATGTGGATAAACAGAACTGTAAAGAAAGCAATAAATGACAAACAGAAAGCATTTAAATCACTAAAACAGGAGGGGAGCGAGGAAGCATTGAAAAACTACAAGGAAAAAAATAGAATATGTAAAAGACAAATAAAAACAGCCAAACTAGAGACCGAGAGATTAATCGCCAAAGAAAGTAAAACTAACCCTAAAATGTTCTTTAATTATATAAATGGTAAAAAGTATAAACCTGAAGGTGTCTGCCCCTTACAGAGTAATGAGGGGGGAGTTGCAGAGAGCGATGAGGAGAAAGCAAAGCTACTAAATATCTTTTTCTCCACTGTATTCACTGAGGAAAATAAACTGTCAGATGAAATGCAGAATATAAAAGTAAATTCCCCATTAAAAGTGCCCTGTCTGACCCAGGAAGAAGTAGAGCTGCGTCTTAAAAAGATTAAAATAGACAAATCGCCAGGACCGGATGGCATACACCCCCGTATCCTAAGAGAATTAAGTAATGTTATCGCCAGACCCTTATTTCTGATATTTAAGGACTCTATACTGACAGGGAGTGTTCCACAGGATTGGCGCATAGCAAATGTGGTGCCAATATTCAAAAAGGGTCCAAAAACAGAGCCCGGGAACTATAGGCCGGTAAGTTTGACATCTGTCGTGGGTAAACTGTTTGAGGGTTTTCTAAGAGATGCTATCTTGGAGTACCTCAATGAAAATAAGCAAATTACTCCATATCAGCATGGCTTCATGAGGGATCGGTCATGTGAAACCAATTTAATCAGTTTCTATGAGGAGGTAAGTTCTAGACTAGACCGCAGCGAATCAATGGATGTCGTATATCTGGACTTCTCCAAAGCATTTGACACTGTACCACATAAAAGGTTAGTATATAAGATGAGAATGCTTGGCCTGGGAGAAAATGTCTGTATGTGGGTAAGTAACTGGCTCAGTGATAGAAAACAGAGGGTGGTTATTAATGGTACATACTCAGATTGGGTCACTGTAACTAGTGGGGTACCACAGGGGTCAGTATTGGGCCCTATTCTCTTCAATATATTTATTAATGATCTTGTAGAAGGCTTGCACAGTAAAATATCAATTTTTGCAGATGACACTAAACTGTGTAAAGTAATTAACACAGAAGAGGACAGTACACTGCTACAGATGGATCTGGATAGACTGGAGGCTTGGGCAGAGAAGTGGCAGATGAGGTTTAACACTGACAAATGTAAAGTTATGCATATGGGAAGGAATAATGCAAGTCACCAGTACATACTAAATGGTAAAATATTGGGTAACTCTGACATAGAAAAGGACCTAGGAATTTTAGTGAACAGAAATCTAAGCTGCAGAAACCAGTGTCAGACAGCTTCTGCCAAGGCCAATAAGATAATGGGCTGCATCAAAAGAGGCATAGATGCCCGTGATGAGAACATAGTCCTGCCACTTTACAAATCACTAGTCAGACCACACATGGAGTACTGTGTACAGTTCTGGGCTCCTGTGAACAAGGCAGACATAGCAGAGCTGGAGAGGGTTCAGAGGAGGGCAACTAAAGTAAGAACTGGAATGGGTGGACTACAGTACCCAGAAAGATTATCAAAATTAGGCTTATTCACTTTAGAAAAAAGACGACTGAGGGTAGATCTAATAACTATGTATAAATATATCAGAGGTCAGTACAGAGATCTCTCCCACGATCTATTTATCCCCAGGACTGTGACTGTGACGAGGGCCCATCCTCTGCATCTGGAGGAAAGAAGGTTTGTACACAAACATAGAAGAGGATTCTTTACGGTAAGAGCACTGAGACTATGGAACTCTCTGCCTGAGGAGGTGGTGATGGTAAGTTCACTAAAAGAGTTCAAAAGGGGCCTGGATGTATTTTTGGAGGGTAATAATATTACAGGTTATAGTTACTAGAGAGGGGTCGTTGATCCAGGGAGTAATTCTGATTGCCTGATTGGAGTCGGGAAGGAATTTTTTTCCCTAAAGTGGGGAAAACTGGCTTCTACCTCACAGGGTTTTTTTGCCTTCCTCTGGATCAACTTGTAGGAAAACAGGCTGAACTGGATGGACAGATGTCTTTTTTTGGCCTTATAAACTATGTTACTATGTTACCCCTTTTCTGCCTAGTTTAATGGTATATTTACCCAAATTTTAATAGTTTACAAGAATTAAAGATGCGTTGTTTCCTTTTTAGCATTTATCAATAGGCAGTGAGAATAATTCTATATATACCAGCATTTTAATCAATTACACCAGTTATGACATCTATTATATTATATATGCAAAACGTATTTGTTATTTTTAGTATTTTCCAGATTTGCTTGAAATTTAAAGTAGTTCATAAAAAATATGTTACTTTAAGTACAATGCATGGTGGGAGTACAAACCAAGATCATCTACATGTTATTTTATTAAACCATTTCTTTTTCAAACCATTTTGAAACTATTCAGTGAATATTATAGTGTTATTAAGTATAAGTCCATGATACGTTTTCATCCATTCAAAGTGAACTAGAGTCAATACAATGACTTTAATTTTATAGCTGCAATTACATGTCTTTTTCATAAACTGCATATTCTAATTTAGAGGAATTCCTAATTATATCGTCATATAAAACTTTCAGCCCCAGAAAGTAATCATGTTGGTCTTTTTTATAATTAGTCTGAAAGTACACACTTCATATAGATGCAAACATATTAGAGATACTTGAATTATTCTTTACTACCAAATATTCTTTTTATTTAACGTAGATATAGGTAGTAATGAAACATAAATCTTTCATTTCTAAGTTTTTGCAAAGCATTTCGATCCTATAAATGTTCTTCCCTCAAGTGATATATGTTTCCATCCAGCTGTTCCATAGTTATACAGTACCTGTTTCCTCTAAGTTTTTAGGTAATGACAGGGCCAAAAATGTCAGCTACTTCAGCTCCTAAAGAGGGTGTAACCAAAGATATACAAACATAGAGAAGGACTATATGGCTGCCATGGGGTCTAATAACTGGTGGGATTCCAGAAAACAAGCATGCTTTCTGTCGATTCTGGTTTGACATTTCTTTTTCCATATACGGTTACAAGTTGTAAGTGTATCCTAGAATTTAATATCCTGTAGAACCCTATTTAGCAGCAATCACCTCCACCAAATTTTTCTTGCAGCTGCAAATAAGATTTGTACAATGCTGAGGAAGAATTTTGAACCATTCCTCCCAGCAAATGTGTTTCAGTTTATCAATATTTCTGGAATGCCTCACATGCCTAGCCTCCTTTAGGTCATGCAACAGCATCTTGGTAGGGTTAACGTCACTAGCCAAAATTGGCCATTCCGAAACACAAATCATTTTCAGACAATTTTTATTTAATTTACTTGTGTAGTTTGGGTCATTGACATGTCCCATTACCTAATGCCTTTTGAGCTTGAGGTCATGGACTGCTGTCCAGGGGTGTTGCTAGGCTAAAACATTCGGGGCTTGGGCCCCTGATGTTTTCTCCCAGGCCCGAATGTCCTGCCTGTTTGGACAGATACAATTGTATTGCCGTCCTCAGGACGGCAGTACAATTGAACCTAACACACTGCACATGAATGTGACATCATCGCAGGTCCTTTTCAACCCCTGTCTTCAAAAGTGAAGAGGAGAATTGTGGGGAAGAAGCTGCAGTGAGCTCTGCTACATCAGAAGAAGTAAGTGAAGGGAGAAGCAGAGGGATGCTGGGAGTTGTGGTTATTTAATTCGGACTGTATGTTAGGGCAGAAGGGAGGGATGTTATCATGGGACTGTCTGTTGGAGGTGACTTGGGCAGGGTCTGTTATTTACATGGGACTGTGGCGTGGAGTGATGTTATTTACATGGGACTGCATGTTGGAGGTGGCTGAGGGCAGGTGTATGTTATTTACATGGGACTGTGGGGTGGAGTGATGTTATTTACATGGGACTGCATGTTGGAGGTGGCTGTGGGAAGGAAGTGATGTTATTTACATGGGACTGTATGTTGAAGGTGGCTGTCGGAGGGAGTGATATTATTTACATAGGACTGTATGTTGATGACGGCTATGGGTGAGAATGATGTTATTTACCTGGGACTGTATTTGGAGAGGGCTGTAGATACAGAGGGATGTTATTTACATGGGACTGTATATTGGATGGGGCTGGAGAAATGGTGTGATGTTATTTACACAGGAATCTACTGCAGAGGGAGGGAAATTTTTATTTACATGGGACCGTATGGTGGAGGGGCTGAGGAATTATAATTTCTGAGGACACTAAAGGGAGGAATATAACTACAGCGGGCACTTCAGGGCGAGCATTATAACAGTAGGGGGAGCAATATAAATACTGGGGGCACTGTAGGGGTATTATAAATCCAGGGGACACTAGACGTTCTTATTACTACTGGGGGCTCTATAGGAGAGACTTATAGATCTGCCGTATTTCTACTAAGAGCACTATGGGGCGGGCTTATTACTACTGAGGGGTCTGTAGAGAGCTTGATTACCACTGGGGGAAAAATAGGGGGCATTATTACTACTGGGGGCTCTATGAGGGCATTATTAATACTGGAGGGCTCTTCTACTAATGGAGACACTCTTGGGGAGCATTATCAGTGCTGGGATCACTGTAGGGTGGAGTGTTACTAATGATGGAATTACTATTGGTAGGACTATTACTATGGGGGGCACTATTACTTCTGCAGGATAGTATTTGGAGGTTTTGGGGGGAACACCAAACATCAGGATAAGGCTGTGGGGACTCCAGGTTGGGGGATGATGATAGAAATGTGAGGAAGATAAGATGTCTGTGTGTCACACTCTGCAGACACAAGGCGGCTGAGAGAAGTTGTCCGGACCAAATGGAGAAGATGACAAAGAAGATCTGCATCACAGGAGACGTCACCTAGGAGGACTTGGATGTGAGGTATGTTCTCCTGTATAGCAGGGTTGGGGCGAGGGTCGACATAGAGAATTGGGCCATATTCATTGGGGCTTGGGCCCCCGGATCTTTTGAGACCCTAGCAACGCCCCTGCTGCTCTTGATAAATCTTATAGTTCATCTTATAGTTCATTGTTTCCTCAAGAATTGCACAGTAGCCACCGCAAACCATAATGTTCCTCTACCATGCCTCACAGCTGGGATGAGGTTTTGGCATTGGTACGCAGTGTTCTTTTCCTTCAAACATAGTATAGTGTTGAGTATTTTTGCTACAAAGTTCTACTTTTGTCTTGCAACTTTAGATGGGCTGTAAACTGTTTTTAGACATTGGCAGCTTCCTTAACGGTGCCCTTCCATGACACATTGTTTTTTTTTTTAAAAAAGAACACTGCACCCCAACAACAAAACCTCATCCCAACTGTGAAGCTTTTTTTTCAGCGAGCATCCTGGTTTGGGGCAGCTTTGCTACCTCAGGGCTTGTAAGTAAGGTATAGATATATATCTATATAGGTATAGTAAGGTATAGATATATATCCAGGCAGCTTTATACATCTAGGAGTCTGGATGAATAGGTGACATCTAACGGAGGAGCTGTCTGGCTGTCATTTATTATCCCTTTTCATAAATTAACCACTTCCCGTCCGCCTATAGGATATAAACGTCCAGGAAGTGATTAAGTATCTCTGAATGGACGTTTCTGAACGTCCATTCAGAGATAGTAGCTGCACAGTGGGGTACCTGCTGTCAGTGACAGCAGGGTACACCAAAGAGAAGGCAGGGACCATTCCCAGGGGTCCCTGCCTTCTAGATCATTGTATACACAGCGCTCACCGAGCGCTGTGTATACAGATCAGGAAGCGCTATTGCGTGATCACGTGATCGCCGGAGCCGGGAGAGTGCAGGAGCTGCCGGGTCTCTCATAGACCCAATCAGCCCTGCACTGAGGCTGTACAGCATAGTATCATGCTGTACAGCCTCTCTGGGGATGTATTTCCACTGTAACTGGGGCTACTATGTCAGCCCCAGTTATAGGAGAAATCAAGTGTAAAAAATAAATAAATAAATAAATAAGTGAAGTTAAATGTCCCCCTGAGGTCTTGTATGGCCTTATGGGGGACACAAACTGTAAAATAAAATATAAAATAAAAATAAAGAGTATTAACATAGTAACATAGTTTATAAGGCCGAAAAAAGACATCTGTCTATCCAGTTCAGCCTGTTTTCCTACAAGTTGATCCAGAGGAAGGCAAAAAAACCCTGTGAGGTAGAAGCCAATTTTCCCCACTTTAGGGAAAAAAATTCCTTCCCGACTCCAATCAGGCAATCAGAATTACTCCCTGGATCAACGACCCATCTCTAGTAACTATAACCTGTAATATTATTACCCTCCAGAAATACACCCAGGCCCCTCTTGAACTCTTTTAGTGAACTTACCATCACCACCTCCTCAGGCAGAGAGTTCCATAGTCTCACTGCTCTTATCGTAAAGAATCCTTTTCTATGTTTATGTACAAACCTTCTTTCCTCCAGACGCAGAGGATGTCCCCTCGTCACAGTCCTGGGGATAAATAGATCATGGGAGAGATCTCTGTACTGACCTCTGATATATTTATACATAGTTATTAGATCTCCCCTCCGTCGTCTTTTTTCTAAAGTGAATAAGCCTAATTTTGATAATCTTTCTGGGTACTGTAGTCCACCCATTCCAGTTATTACTTTAGTTGCCCTCCTCTGAACCCTCTCCAGCTCTGCTCTGCTATGTCTGACTTGTTCACAGGAGCCCAGAACTGTGCCTCTTTTGATGCAACCCATTATCTTATTGGCCTTGGCAGCAGCTGTCTGACACTGGTTTCTACAGCTTAGTTTGCTGTTTACTAAAATTCCTAGGTCCTTTTCCATGTCAGAGTTACCTAGTATTTTACCATTTAGTATGTACTGGTGACTTGCATTATTCCTTCCCATATGCATAACCTTACATTTGTCAGTGTTAAACCTCATCTGCCACTTCTCTGCCTAAGCCTCCAGTCTATCCAGATCCATCTGTAGCAGTGTACTGTCCTCTTCTGTGTTAATTGCTTTACATAGTTTAGTGTCATCTGCAAAAAATGATATTTTACTGTGCAAGCTTTCTACAAGATCATTAATATATATATATATATATATATATATATATATATTGAAGAGTATTTGAAGTTTTTTTTGAAGTGTTATAAAAAAAAAATCACATATAAAAAATAATTTCCCCCCAAATATGTCATTAAAAAAAGTTACAAATAAAAATAAATTAATAAAATAGACATATTTGGTATCACCGCATCTGCAACAACCGGCTCTATAAAAATATCACATGATCTACCCCCATCAAGTGAACTGCGTAAAAAAAAATGCCAAAACAGCTTTTTTTTGTTGCCTCACCTACCAAAAAACATAATATCAAACAATCAAAAAGTCGTATACATCCCAAAATGGTAGCAATAAAAACGTCACCTCATCCCGCAAAAAATGAGCCCCCACACAAGATCATAGCCAGAAAAATGAAAAAAAAATGGCTCTTAAAAAATTGCAACACAAAAACATGATTTATTTTCTAAAAATGCTCTTATTGTGTAAAACGTAAAAAAAATAAAATAAAACATAGGCATATTTGGTATTGTTGTGTCTGTAACAACTGGCTGTACAAACATATCACATGATCTACCCCATCAAGTGAACGGTGTAAAAAAAATATAGAAAAATGCCCCTAAACTGCTTTTTTTTTTTTTAGTTAACCATCAGAAAGCCAGATGTACGCTAAAATGGTGCCAATAAAAAGCACAGCTTGTCCCGGAAAAAAAACAAGCCCTCACGCAGCTCAGTCCACAAAAAATCAAAAAGTTATCTCTCCTAAAAACCATGACAGAAAATTCCATGTTAGAAAATGCAGATGCTGCTCCTCCCCTTCTGAGCCCTGGCGTATCCCCAAATAACAGTTTACGACCACATGTGGGGTGTTTCTGCAAACTGCAGTATCGGGGTAATAAATATTGAGTTTTGTTTTGTTGTTAACCCTTGATGTATTACAGGAAAAAAATGATTAAAATGGAAAATCTGCAAAAAACGTGAAATTTTGAAATTTTTCTTTAATTCCTGTGGAATACTTAAAGGGTTAACAACATTTCTAAAACTGGTTTTGAATAGTTTGAGGGGTGTAGTTTCTAAAATGGGGTCATTTATGGGTGGTTTCTATTATGTAAGCCCACAAAGTGACTTCAGAACTGAACTGGTCCTTTAAATAGTTGATTTAGCAAATTTTCAAAAATTGCGTCTAAAATTCTAAACCTTCTACTGTCCTAAAAAAATAAAATGACACTACCAAAATGATGCCAACGTAAGGTAGACATATGGGGAATGTAAATTAAAAAGTATTTTATGGGGTATCACTATCTGTCTTAAAAGCAGAGAGATTCAAATTTAAAAAACAGTGAATTTTTTCAATTTTTCATTAACTTTTGGATTTTTTTATAAATAAAATTAAAACTTATCGACTCAAATTTACCATTAACTTGAAGTACAATGTGTCACGGGAAAACAGTCTCAGAATCGCTTGGATAAGTAAAAGCGTTCCAAAGTTATTACCACATGAAGTGACACATGTCAGATTTGCAAAATTAGGCCTGGTGAGGAAGGGGGTAAATGGCCCAGAGCTGAAGTGGTTAAAGAAGGGACACAGCTAGCTAAGAAATGGATCAACAAGTGAGGGAATAGAATAACTCAAAGTTTAATATTTATTGTTTTATTTCTATGTGAAAAAGCGTTGAACACTTCACTTGTTGAGAGTAATTTTTGTCTGCTGTAGGCCAATTCCAAATTTCTAAAACAGTTACAATTTCTTTCCATCAGGAAAAAAAACAATTCTTAAATGTTTGAAATGTAGTTTTGTGGAATGTGAACACCACAATACTAACATATATAGCTACATTAGATGTGTACAGTTATCAAACCCATCAGAGCCTATAAACAGTATAAAGACTACAGTGTATAGCCTTTAGAGCTGTGGTGTCCAATCTGTGGTTCTCCAGCTTTGCAGAACAACTTTCAGCATGTGTTGTCTGCCACAAGAATAGACTGGGATTGGAATGGATGGTCCAAAAATTTTAGATGTAAAATCTATACGCTTTACGTAGACAGTTTCCATAAAAGATAGCTAAGGGAAACATTTAGATCTTTTATTTATTTGTTTATTTATTTTTGGGGGAGTATTTTCCATTGTTGCATTTTTTTCAGTTTTTCCTCTTTTGATGAAAAGACTATGAAGTGATACATTGAATGCAACCAAAAAAGATCACATATGCTGATAATGTAGCATTATGCCCTGCCTGTCAGCAAGTTCAGCAGATCATAATTTTTAGGTAGCTTTCATTCTGTTTGCTTTACATGAAAATGATATCTTGGTCGTATAATATATAATTCTGTATCAATTTCTCGTGGTTTTCAAGATCCGTTATTGCAGTCATCAATAGGAACCTTCACTTTTTACTTCCAGTGGCTAAAAATATGGCCTGCTTATGTGAGAAACACAGGTACAGGACTGATTCCATTAAGGTACAGCCACACAGAGTGGATTTTCCATAGTGGAATTTTGCAGTGGATTTACACTCTGCAGATTTTGTAGTGTATTTCACCCTCTAAATTTCAATGGATGAAATCTGAGGTGTAAATCCATAGCATACATTGACATGTTTTGATCGATCCAAATTTCAGGATAAACTAGATTTGCCTCAAAGCCAAATTTCCTTCTGCCGAATCTATTTAATCTGATATAGTGTAAACAACAAGAAAAAATCATACTTACTTTCTCCATATGCTTGTGACAGGCCAGCCACCATCTTGCTTGAAGATCTCAGCCAAAATCCCGTTCGCGGTGACATATGACATCACCATGCCAGCCGTAGTGATCATGCCATCTCGGGCCATGTGCGATTTTGTGCCAGATCTTCAAGCAAGATGGTGGCAGCGTTAAAGCAGTTTAATCAAGTTTTCCAATACTTATATCTTTAAAAGGCAGGAGAAAAAAACAACTGAAGGCATATTAGAACATTACAATACTGACAAGTCACTGGTTAAGAGGCCAACCTGTGCAAGACACGTCACTATATGAAACAAAGTTCATATTTTCAAGTTGTTTTTCTGTAACTCAAAAGTCATCTATGGCTACAAATACAATGTATTCTGATTGTTTGTGAAAAGCGTTTATTAACTCATGCACAATGACACATCTCTGTCTCCTTCTATATGTATTTATAAACGTACCACCAGCTACTGAGCCGTCTCCTGAGCACAGCGTATATCTCTCGGCGTCACCCTGAGCAGCACATTTTTCAATAAAACACTGTGCATATAAGTAAATACCAGAAGAAGCAGCACAGATGAACCCATTAAAACGATGCAGTAAGCTGTGATCTGAACGAGCTTTCTGTTACGTACCTAATTATCTGTGTTTAGATTTGTTTATAGAGCTATGGAGATGAAATGTTTTTTTTCCTTCTCTTTTTTTTTCATCCAGATGTGACATTTCATTTCTGTCACTTACTTATCTGGCAGAACTCAACTCTGCTTTTCAAGTCCTTTTTCTGCTTTTATCACATTGCTTCCCCCAAAATACCTCGTGTTTTCATGAGATGTCGCTCGTTGAGAAAACATGTCAAACTCAAAAGCACAAATCTTACCATGAAGTGGGGAACAAAACCCGCTAACAACTGTTACTAAAGACGATCCCTGGAAACCAACCTACAGAAATTTTGAAATGCCGTGAAGATGAATATTAATTATTATCAACATCTTGGTGGAGATGTAGCACTAAGACAGTTCTGGTCATGCCGTATAGCTCTCCTGTTTACTTCATCCATTGTTTTTCTCTTACTATGATCATTACTGGACTATATAAATAAGTGCAGAGAAATTCAACTAGTATGTTTATCCACGTCTATAGTGTTCAAGGCTTATTTTAATGAAGAGTAGGGAGGGGAGGTCTATGGTTGGGGTCACCCATGAAAACATCTAATGGGGTAATTGAATATATTACAGAACAATCTATCTCATTTAATTCCTATTCACAGCAGCTGGAGATTTTGTTGTGGATCATATTAAGCTATCCCTGGAGTCATTACAGACCTAAAATGTCGATGTCTAATCCTGTAGAGAACACGATCGCTTTTTAAATGAAGGACGAGTTCCTTAAGAAATTTAGATGCTGCAGCTGAATTCTTATATGTCTCAAATGCTGACCCTAATGATATATGTACTTAGCCACACATTGACACGTTTAAGGGATCAGTCCCTCATTAGTGAGATATCTAATGCTGTTAACTCCTACCTACTACCATAGTGTGTTCTCTTTATAAAGATTGCTCGAGAGAGGCGTGCATACTACATGATACATGGCTCCCAACAAAGGTGACTAAAAGATGGCCAGGGTAGTACTAGAGCAGGTTCCAAATGAAAATAATTTACTAATTTAATAATTTAGTGTTACTGGTAATGCTATTTCTGAATTCTAGCCATTTAGCTTTGGTTCGTGGATACACAACATGTCACACATAGCTGTGTTTGTCTACTAGTTGGTACACATAAAGAAGGCTACAGTAATCTTACCAATCTATATGGATCTATTTTATATTTAATTTACGATAGCATGGTGCTGACAAAATATTTTGGAAAAGGTAAATATTCTAAAAAATTGTTTTCAATGATTATTGACGTTAAAAAAAATATGTCTGATGGTAGTGTCCCTGTTATTGTGACAATATTGTTCACTCTCACTATAATATTTATATATACTAGCAGAAAGACCCAGCTTCGCCTGGGTATATTTCATCTATTTCATTTAATGTTTCTGTGTGTCGTTGCAGAGAGAAAGTCATCCTCCCTCCCATTCCTGCAGCTGACAGATGTTGATTTTTACCTTCAATTGTTCAATCTCCATTGGCTGCGGAGTGGGAGGGGTCATGGCCTGACTGAGTCGGGGGCGTGACATTGAAAGACCTAGGGCAGGGTTTTAAGTCCTTCTTTTGATGGTGGCCAGAATTACAGGTCGATGCCATGGTAATTTATGAGGACACGCCATGGGTAACAGTGGAAGAAACCATTGCTTTGCACGGATATATTTAATCTATTTCATTTAATGTTTCTGTATGTTGTTGCAGAAAGAAATCCAACCTCCCTCCCGCCCCTGCAGCTGACAGAAGTTGATTTTTACCTTCATTTTTTCAATCCCCGTTGGCTGCGGTGTGGGAGGGGGCGTGGCCTGACAGAGTCGGAGCGTGGTTTCGCGAGATCTGGGGCGGGGGTCAGAGTGGCATGAATTACAGGTCGATGACATGGTAATTTATGGGGACCTGCAATGGGTAGCAGTGGAAAAAAACATCTTTTATTAGTACTGAATGGTCGTAGTCTAAAATTAGTCAATTTCATCTACGATTTTTGTGTGTCATTGCAGAGAGAAATTCACCCTCCCACCCCTGCAGCTGACAGAAGTTTATTTTTCCCTTCATTTTTTCAATCCCTGTTGGCTGCGGAGTAGGAGGGGGTGTGACCTGACACAGTTGGGGGCGTGGCTTAACAAAGCGCTTCGCACAGGTGATTTAATCTATTTCATTTAATGTTTCTGTGTGTCGTTGCAGAATGGCTGCAGAGTGAGAGGGGGCGTGGTCTGACAGAGTTGGGGGCGTGACTTAGCAAGACGATTCGAACAGTTGTAGTCTATAATTAGTCTATTTTATCTAAAATTTTTGTGTGTCGTTGCAGAGAGAAATTCACCCTCCCACCCCTGCAGCAAACAGAAGTTTATTTTTACCTTTATTTTTTCAATCCCCATTGGCTGCGGAGTGGGAGGGGGCGTAACCTGACAGAGTCGGGGGCGTGGATTAGCAAGACGCTTCACATGGGTGTATTTAATCTATTTCATTTAATGTTTCTGTGTGTCATTGCAGAAAGAAAGTCAACCTCCCACCCATCCCTGCAGCTGACAGAAGTTGATTTTTACCTTTATTTTTTCAATCCCTGTTGGCTGCGGAGTGGGAGCGGGCGTGGCCTTACAGAGTCGGGGCGTGGCTTAGCAAAGTGCTTCGCATAGATGCATTTAATCTATTTCATTTAATGTTTCTGTGTGTCGTTGCAGAATGGCTGCGGAGTGAGAGGGGGCGTGGCCTGACAGAGACGGGGCGTGGCTTAGCAAAAGGCTTTGAACGGTTGTAGTCTATAATTAGTCTATTTCATCTAAAATTTTTGTGTGTCGTTGCAGAGAGAAATTCACCCTCCCACCCCTGCAGCAAACAGAAGTTTATTTTTACCTGACGTGACCTGACAGATTCGGGGGCGTGGATTAGCAAGACGCTTCGCATGGGTGGATTTAATCTATTTTATTTAATGTTTGTGTGTGTTGTTGCAGAAAGAAAGTCAACCTCCCACCCATCCCTGCAGCTGACAGAAGTTGATTTTTACCTTTATTTTTTCAATCTCTGTTGGCTGCGGAGTGAAAGGGGGTGTGGCCTGACAGAGTTGGGGGTGTGGCTTAGTGAGACCTGGGGCGGGGGTTTTAAGTACTTCTTTTAGGGTGGCCTGAATTAAAGGTCAATACATGCTTATTTATGAGCCCACGCAATAGGCAGCAGTGGAGGAAAACATCTTTTATTACTACTGAACTGTAGTAATAGAAAAAAACATAAGTTATATTTATGGTAACCGGAATACCTTTAACAGTGTCAGTAAATAGAAATGGATGAGATCCTCAGCTGCTGATAATTACCTGGTTGTTATGGAAACCTGCCCTCCCTGTGTGGCTTTGCAGAGAATGGCAGTTGGAGTTTAAAACCAAAGCTCCCAGTTGTAATGTTGGCTAATGGAGATCATATTTTGGGAATATCTCGGGAACGGTACGTCCTAGAGAGATGAGACCTGGTCTAAAACCTTCCCGGACACCTGATGTACCTGTGTGCCGAATTTGGTGAAAATCGGTCCAGTAGTTTGGTCGCGCATAGAGAACAGACAGACAGACAGACAGACAGAAATTCATTTTTATATTGTGATATGTGAGCGCAGCAGGCCCCCGCCTGGCCCAGTCCTAGCCACAACCTCTGCGACCGCGATCGTTACGCCCCTGCAGCAGAGGAGGGAATGTTGATAAATCTGACATCTCATGGCCACCTAAACTGGCACAGGAGGAGGAGAACAAGGAGGAGGAGGATATAAATGCCCAGGAATTCTATACAGAACTAGGTTTTTTATCTGCCAAAGTGACAGGAGAGGAGCAGGAGAAGCATGAGGAGCTAGAGGGCGACGACGAAGATGACACAGATGACCCAGACAGACCACAACAGTATGCAGTGGAGATGGAGGCAGTGAGTCCCTCTGATTCCTTTGCAAAAGTGGAGTTTCTTACATAGTGATAGCAAAATTATCACCATTTGGCAGATGGATGACTACTGGATTTCCACAATGTTAGACCCTCACTACCAGTCCAAAATGGGGGCTTTTTTACACCTTCTGAGCGGGATGCAAAACTTAACTACTATCGAGACATCTTTTGTTGTTGCTTGGCCGCTGCCTATGGGCGCCACACAAATTGAGCATGAGGCTTCGATCACAAGGTCAGTATTTTGCATCAGGATTTGATCATGATTTGGAAGCCAAAAGCAGAAGTGGGTACAAAACACAGAAGACATGCAAATATTTCCTTCACTTGTTATCTCTGTTTTGGACCCGCTCCTGTTTTTGCCTTACCAATACAATCAAATGTTGACCAAATACTGATGGTGTGAAGGCAGACGCTCAAACTACAGGATCTATTTTTATTCTATTTTAGCCTGTTGTTCTGGTGGATCAGAAGGACAAAAAAAATAGACAGTGATGTGAGCACTGCCTTACTGCTGACACCCTCTCCATTGTCACGGGGCCACTACTTGAATTTTTGGCCGATGCACGATTAAGTCCACGCTGATAAATTAGGCCTGATGCTAACATTGACCTGTAAGGTGGAGTTCACATTTTCGTTAGTTGGTGTGTTATTTCCATCACTTATTGTGAGGCAAATTCAGGAGTCAAGCCTAATCTCTGCTTTGGTATCATGAATAGATCAGCACCTGTTCTGTGGGCTTGTCCGTATCTGCTTTGACCTGACAATAAATTACAAAATAAGTGAAGCATGATCTAAGCTTAACAGTGACGCATAATCATTCTACATCTAACAGAAGGGATTTAAACACGTGTTTGCAGTGCTATAACGTAGATTAAAAGAACTTTTTTTTCTCCACTACTTTATTGACACTGCTTCCATGTCTTTATTTTATTCCACAAAGATCCATTTAGACTTTTTTTTTGCTTTACTGAAGGATGCTGTATGCTTTTTTTTGTATAGCTAGGAGGTAGCTAGGAATGTTGGTGGCCTGCATGATGACGTGTATTGTCATATATGAGACTTACCTTTCATTGAAATGCACAGTAAGGGCACTTTCACACGACCGTATGCCCTCCGAGACATATGGTCCGTGAACGTGATGCTGTGCACGCCGGGCCGCCCGCAGGGCTATTATCCCCCACTCATAAAATCATCTGAGTGCGGGACAATAGTCCCGCGGGCAGCCCGATGTTTATAGCATCATTGTAATCAATGATGCTGTACGCTCCCGTACGCACGATCGATGCCGCTCTGGGACATGTCGCCCGCTCACGGACCGTATGTCTTGGAAGACATACAGTTGTGTGAAAGGACCCTAACTGTTTTGCTAGCAGAAAGAACTAGTTATGCATGCTGCTGCACTGCACAGTGCTGTACACCAGGATACATTATCTCTAAGGATTAACTGCAGGTCAGGGTAGACCTGATTTAACGCGCATTGTGACAAATGAATTTGGATCAAAGAAAGTTTTTTTTTAAAAATTCAGCAAAGCGACAGAAGCAAATTTTTGAAAGCTTCTCTCATCTCTAATAGCCTTTAAACCATCATTTGGAGTGAAGCCATAGCACACGAACTATAACACAAACATTTCAGCATGTCAGAGGGATCAGGCTTTGCACAGCTACACAGTCAAACAGCCACCATGCTCTGACCCTGACTGAGGCTTTGCCTTGTCTTTTATCATCAGAGAAATAAGCCCAGAAGCTACACCTGGGTTTATCTCAGGCCAGTGGAAAATGCCGTACTGGAGTGAGGTTGTGGAGTGGTAGGTCCCTCTATCAATCCTGCCTACCATTCCAAAAAAATCCAGCCCATTAACAAAGTCTGAATAAAACAGCTCCTTCAAACTACACTTTGCTGAAACAAATACTAGTTTCTGGATTCTTTTATCTCACCCAGCTGAACAATCTGGGTGAGACCAGGGGCGTAGCTGTAGGGGGTGCAGAGGTTGCAGTTGCTACCGGGCCCAGAAGCCTGAGGGGGTCCAATGACCCTTGTTCCGAATAAGAAGTGTAAGAAAGTGCATGCTGGTCAAGTTGCACCTCTTACTGGAGGAAAGAGGTTAGGTCAAGAATTTGGATTGGGAGGGGAGGTGCCGTTTCAATATTTGCCTCAGGCAGCAACAAAGCTCTGTGCTTCCCTGCCCCTTGCCACAAAGCACTGAGGGAAGGGGGGCCCAAGCTGGACTCAGGGCCCATGAACATCTAGCTACGCCCCTGGGTAAAGCACTTCCCCCTTCATTTACATCTACTGATGAGACTTGAAAAAGGTCACCATGACCGAAACATTGTCATCTTGCTGAGAAATGATTCTTGAAATTATGTATGTTCTCCCTTTTTTTCATTCTTTTTGCTGAGACAATGGAAATTATGTACAAATACCTTGCCAAAAATTAAAAATAATAATTTTGATTCACATTTGCGTGTGCACTGAATTTATGTGTATTATGTACAGGGTGGGCCATTTATATGGATACACCTAAATAAAATGGGAATGGTTGGTGATATTAACTTCCTGTTTGTGGCACATTACTATATGGGAGGGGGAAAACTTTTCAAGATGGCTGGTGACCATGGTGGCCATTTTGAAGTCGGCCATTTTGGATCCAACATTAGTTTTTTTCAATGGGAAGAGGGTCATGTGACACATCAAACGTATTGAGAATTTCACAAGAAAAACAATGGTGTGCTTGGTTTTAACATTACTTTATTCTTTCATGAGTTATTTACAAGTTTCTGACCAGTTATAAAATGTGTTCAAAGTGCTGCCCATTGTATTGGATTGTCAATGCAACCCTCTTCTTCCACTCTTCACACACTGATAGCAACACTGCAGAAGAAATGCTAGCACAGGCTTCCTGTATCCGTAGTTTCAGGTGCTGCACATCTCGTATCTTCACAGCATAGACAATTGCCTTCAGATGACCCCAAAGATAAAAGTCTAAGGGAGTCAGATCGGGAGACCTTGGGGGCCATTCAACTGGCCTACGATGACCAATCCATTTTCCAGGAAACTGTTAATCTAGGAATGCTTGGACCTGACACCCATAATGTGGTGGTGCACCATCTTGCTTGAAAAACTCAGGGAACGTGCCAGCTTCAGTGCATAAAGAGGGAAACACATAATCATGTAGCAATTTCACATATCCAGTGCCCTTGAGGTTTCCATTGATGAAGAATGGCCCCACTATCTTTGTACCCCATATACCACACCATACCATCATTTTTTGTGTTCCAACAGTCTTGGAGGGATCTATCCAATGTGGGTTAGTGTCAGACCAGTATCAGTAGTTTTGTTTGTTAACTTCACCATTCACATAAAAGTTTGCCTCATCACTAAACAAAATGTTCTGTGTAAACTGAGGGTCCTGTTCCAATTTTTGTTTTGCCCATTCTGCAAATTCAGTGCGCTGATCTGGGTCATCCTCGTTGAGATGCTGCAGCAGCTGGAGTTTGTAAGGGTGCCATTTGTGAGTAGCTAATATCCGCCGAAGGGATGTTAGACTGATGCCACTCTCCAGTGACATGCGGCGAGTGCTACGCTGTGGGCTCTTGCTGAATGAAGCTAGGACAGCCACTGATGTTTCTTCATTAGTGACAGTTTTCAGGCGTCCACATTTTGGCAAATCCAACACTGAACCAGTTTCACAAAACTTGGCAAGCAGTTTGCTAACTGTAGCATGGGAGATGGGTGGTCTCGTAGGGTGTCTTGCATTGAAATCTGCTGCAATGACCCGGGTACTGCGTTCACCAGACATCAGCACAATTTCTATCTGTTCCTCACGTGTTAACCTCTGCGACATGTCAATGGCTGTAAACAAAGAGAAGCTTGTAAATAACTCATGAAAGAATAAAGTAACGTTAAAACCAAGCACACCATTGTTTTTCTTGTGAAATTCTCAATAAGTTTGATGTGTCACATGACCCTCTTCCCATTGAAAAAACTAAAGTTGGATCCAAAATGGCCAACTTAAAAATGTCCGCCATGGTCTCTCACCAGCCATCTTGAAAAGTTACCCCCCTCCTATATACTAATGTGCCACAAACAGGAAGTTAATATCACCAACCATTCCCATTTTATTTAGGTGTATCCATATAAATGGCCCACCCTGTATATTACAATAGACATTGCTTACCAGTGCATTTGTAAAATGTCTCTAGGAACAATGACAAAGCAGTATAGAAGACAGACCATCAGATCCTCTTCACATGAATTTTCAAACCTCTGATGATATAGATATAGAGCCTTTACTCAGAGATTCCACATTGCACAAATAAGCCCTAAAGTGTTAGATGAAAACTTCAACACGACTATGTATTACCTCGTAATTGCAACAAATACTTAAGGGAGTCTGCTTAAGGGTTCACTCGCATCGGTCCTGAGCCTGTATGGCAGTGCGTAGAAGCAATATGTACATGTATGGAGATATTCTCCCTTAGAAACGATTATGGCTTCATGTTGTACGAATCAATAGTAGGGCTGTTATATAGTAGTACATAGGGCATTTGTATGAAATCTGACTGAAAAAAACCTGCTTTCAAAAGACAGTATACTGAGTTTTTTCTAGCAGTTTCCAAACAAAGGCCCTATGTATCTCCTTGACAGTTCTATTAGTGTTCTGTAGATGAGATCTTCCACTGACTTGTATCAGAAAACGGAAATTGCAGGGCCAGTATTTGTTAAAAAAGCATCAAAAGATTCATCTGTTAGGAATAACTGTGCTTGACTTTCTACCTCATTTTGATATTTTCAATTTGATATACACTCACCGGCCACTTTATTAGGTACACCTGTCCAACTGCTCGTTAACACTTAATTTCTAATCAGCCAATCACATGGCGGCAACTCAGTGCATTTAGGCATGTAGACATGGTCAAGACAATCTCCTGCAGTTCAAACCGAGCATCAGTATGGGGAAGAAAGGTGATTTGAGTGCCTTTGAACGTGGCATGGTTGTTGGTGCCAGAAGGGCTGGTCTGAGTATTTCAGAAACTGCTGATCTACTGGGATTTTCACGCACAACCATCTCTAGGGTTTACAGAGAATGGTCCGAAAAAGAAAAACCATCCAGTGAGCGGCAGTTCTGTGGGCGGAAATGCCTTGTTGATGCCAGAGGTCAGAGGAGAATGGGCAGACTGGTTCGAGCTGATAGAAAGGCAACAGTGACTCAAATTGCCACCCGTTACAACCAAGGAAGGCAGAAGAGCATCTCTGAACGCACAGTACGTCGAACTTTGAGGCAAATGGGCTACAGCAGCAGAAGACCACACCGGGTGCCACTCCTTTCAGCTAAGAACAGGAAACTGAGGCTACAATTTGCACAAGCTCATCGAAATTGGACAGTAGAAGATTGGAAAAACGTTGCCTGGTCTGATGAGTCTCGATTTCTGCTGCGACATTCGGATGGTAGGGTCAGAATTTGGCGTCAACAACATGAAAGCATGGATCCATCCTGCCTTGTATCAACGGTTCAAGCTGGTGGTGGTGGTGTCATGGTGTGGGGAATATTTTCTTGGCACTCTTTGGGCCCCTTGGTACCAATTGAGCATCATTGCAACGCCACAGCCTACCTGAGTATTGTTGCTGACCATGTCCATCCCTTTATGACCACAATGTACCCAACATCTGATGGCTACTTTCAGCAGGATAATGCGCCATGTCATAAAGCTGGAATCATCTCAGACTGGTTTCTTGAACATGACAATGAGTTCACTGTACTCAAATGGCCTCCACAGTCACCAGATCTCAATCCAATAGAGCATCTTTGGGATGTGGTGGAACGGGAGATTCGCATCATGGATGTGCAGCCGACAAATCTGCGGCAACTGTGTGATGCCATCATGTCAATATGGACCAAAATCTCTGAGGAATGCTTCCAGCACCTTGTTGAATCTATGCCACGAAGAATTGAGGCAGTTCTGAAGGCAAAAGGGGGTCCAACCCATTACTAGCATGGTGTACCTAATAAAGTGGCCGGTGAGTGTACTGGAGTGGCCATTTTAATTCACAATGTAATCATGATACAGTACTTATTTTTTAATCAATGACAACAGTTAACTAATTAGTTCTCTTTGTACTTGGACAACTAACAAGAAGCCCGACCGCGGAATCTAAGTGCAGATTGACACTAATTTCTGGACTACAGTTGTACTTTATTTGAAACACAGGCTCATTTTTCTATCAGATTATAAATTTCTCGTTTCCATGGTTATGACCACCCTTCAATCCAGGATTGGTGGCCGTGCTTGCACACTATAGGAAAAATGAGTCTAGCCACCAAAGGAAGTAATATGGATACTAACAATACATTAGTAAGTGGCTTGTATTAACTTTATCTACATGATAAATGCCACTTGCTGAAGTGAGACAACCCCTTTAACTATTTGTCATGTTATTCGGTCTCAAACCATCCCTGAACAATTTATGCAGTTATCCATGGCGCATTATCCTGCTTAGAGGCCACTGCCATTACGGAATACTGTTGCCATGTGAATGCTGAGACCCGAGCTTTCCCAGGAGAATATTGTCCATAGCATCACTCTGCCTCCTCCAACTTATGTTCTTCTCATGGTGCATCCTGGTGCCATCTCTTCCTTAGGTAAACCGTGAACATGCATCTTGCCTAATTATTGGTCCACGATCCAGTCCTGATATTGACATGTCTATTATAGGCACATTTGGTGGAGGACAGCAGTCAGTCATGGTCACTTTGACTGGTCTGCAACAACAAAGCATCACATGCAGAAACCTTTGATGCACTATGGGGGACATCTATCATTCTCTGTATAAAAAAAAAAAAAAGAAAAAGTCTCTACATGTGTCCGCAAAATTTACAGATTTTTGGGGAGTTCAGGACTCTCTTCACCACTTTTCCAGAAAGTGGGTGGAATGGGCCGAGGATGGGTGCTACATGGGGCAGCTATATCCAGCCCGGCACTTTTATTATGAACTATGCCAGCCTTCACTCCCCAGCACATCAATAAACCTTGCTGCACATGACCCTATAGCCTTTCTTGAAGCACTTACAGCTCTGGTTCCAGCTCTGTAAATGTGCATAGATATTTTATTATTTGGGTAAATATGCAATTTAGCATACAATTTGCTGTTTCTGTTTTTTAAGTGTTACCAACCAGCCTCAGAGGAGAAGTGGATATTTCAGTTCTTAGCAATGGTTTTGAAAACTTTAATTATCTGAGGATTATATTTAGCTCCATAATGCACTAATGTCCAATAATGGGTTTACTCACTATCTCCTATAAACTGACTGTATGCCAGTAATAAATCCCTTTTTAGAACCAAAGCCGCTATGCTTGGTATAAAATATAATTTAATATGTTTCCAACTACGATAGCATGACATTTATTCCTCTTCCAGTTCTATTCTTGAATTTTGGTTGAACTGATGGTGAGACATTTTATGGTGTCACACATAGCTGTATGCTAATATTTTTAGTAGAACTGTCACTGTGAAAAGGAAATGGTGCTTTGATTTTCCTGTTCATTTGTCATGACAATAAGCGAGAAAGGAAGAAACATCCTGTTTATAGAATGAATTTTATTTTCTGGGTCTCTAGGGTGTGTTTGCGCAAAGAATAAGCGTATTAATTTTAGATTAAGAAGACTAATCCTCCTCTGCTCACAGTAGAGCTGTCTATAATATTGTCTGATTACAATCAGTATGTTGTTTTCTACCAAGGGTAATTTTCTCCCATTTGAAGCAATGAAAGTGGCCTTTTCCTCTTTCTGGGAACTATAATCTGAAGACTCCAGATGACTTCTTTTACCATCACAAGTGAATAGAGATGTTCAATATGTGCAGCTCATTAAGTTAAGATACGGATCAAAAATGGTTCCAAATGCAAGGTTTCTAGTTTAAAAAACGTAGTTAACCTTTTGTATAAGGCCTCATGCACACAAACGAGACATGAACAAGGCTGTACACAAAGTCCCCTACAGCAAGGCCACCTTCACACATTGGTAGGCAAAGTACAAAGGTTTCATGAGGGTACCTGAACATTGTAAATTGTCTTACGATGTCTACAAATTCAAATAAACATCATAAGAACCCGTCTATCTATTTAGAGGCCACTTTTAGTCACATTAGTAGAAATTGAACAGCTTGTAATGGGGACATATCAGCATCAAACAGCAAATCGTGGGACTGCTGGGTCTGTCTGAAAGGTTGACGTGTCAGCCAAATTGTTGTCTACCTTTATATAGCCAATAGAGAAAATAAATAATACTTGCAAGCATAAAAATACATACAGATAGCATATACAGTATATGAAAAAATGCATACATAACAGACAAATTATATGGATAATGTGTGGAGTTTTCATGAATAATTCTGTCATGCTCCTGAGGTCTAGAAAGTGTGAGTTGCAAATGGATCTTAACGATTATTCACATGGCCATTTTTGAAAAACAGACTGCAGACAAACCCATGTAAACGAGTTGGGCTATCCATTCATCTGTTTTTCACAGATCCATGCACCCAATCTGGGAGAGTCAATGAATATCCCTCATGGTCCATTCTTGCAGATCAGACTTACCCATTCAAGTCTAGTCTCGGAGCAAAAGTAAAACAGAATACACATGAAGGCCATCTGAAGGCCATGCAAGTGTACATGGCTGTGTGACTAAGACCTTAGGCTAGGTTCACATCAGCAGCAAAATTCCTTTCTTTTGTTCTGGTACATGGACATCTGAACCAAAGCACCAGATCTGGCATATACTGGACACCAATGGCACCCAACATGTCTCTCGCATATCCTTCGCAGTCAGCACAGGTCAAATTCATTAAAATCACAAAAACTGTGCCAATTCAAGGAAAAACAAAGCACAACAACACTGTTCAGGATGTAACCATGGCCAGAATGAGTATATAGTAAAACTCACAACGTAGTCATGGGCTAAACATCAATAAAAATGACTTATACTGCCCAAACAAATTCAACTAATTTATTACACTTGTTATTGTGTACAAAATGAAGAAACCAGACACATTGTTAATAGGCACCTCTGTTATGTGCTTTAATACTTTTTAAAGTATAATGAAAATAATCTCAGAAAATATTATACTGATCCGGAGGAGACGATGACAAGTGAGTATTAGCTGAGAAGCAGCAGTTGTAGGAGGGCAGACCTGTCTGCAACAAATGAACTTCTAGAGGGGGCAAAAGGGGATCATATAATGCCAGAGCAGTGATTAGATGTATAAATATAAGTAATTATAGGGAGCACTTGCAGGAAATTCATGACGCTATATGACATTTCTCCATTTGTCTCCGTTTGGCAGCTAATACCCAGCATGACAATTAGAAAATCTATGTAACAAAATGTCTGCTAATATGTTGAGCAAAAATTTTAGATACGTGTTAATGCCATATACACATAAATCTATAATAAATTTCACACTGGGTTATTATGACTTTCCAATGGATTTACATTTCCATAACACAGTAAATTTATTGCCAGCCTTTATTTTAATGCACTCTTTACACATAGATCTACAATTATCCTCATCCTAAAAGAGTATAATTTCTTAGAAAAAGAATTGGTGAATTGGAAAATGTAGAGGTTTAGAGCAGGATAAGAAGGCAGTGAATCAATTTTGTCCTTGGTGTTGTTGCTAACTACCTGCAGAGGAATGGATTCTGACTTCAGTGTGAGAAGCACCTGTGGGATTAGACTGCAATACTTACAAATCTATCCAGTTACTGCTTCTATATGGACACCGAGGAGACTGCACCTTTTTCAGTCAGTGATATCATCAGAATAATGACTCTACACCAGATACTGTTATCGTGTCAGAATATAGATATCACAACTTAGACAGTGACACGATTACATATTTTGGTCATTGCATCTATGTTCACCAAAGATGTTATGTTTTCTATGTCTATTGGGACTCAACGTGAGCACTGGAAAGACAGAATTACTTATGGGTATTAAAGGCTCAGTCATCCCATATTGTCACAAACTAAAGAAAGTGACATTTCCATTGTGTAAAAACACTATTGAATTAATGGATCACATGACTCTTTGTGGCCCTTGGGATGTTACAAAGTTTATAAAGCAATTTGTCCCAGGGTCTGATTAAATGGCATCTGTCAGCAGATTTGTACCTATGAAACTGGCTGACCTGTTACTTTATGCCTGACTTTATCAATCAAGGAGCAGAAGGCACAGCATGTAGCAGACATCTACACATCCCACTGGTAAGCTGTGTTGTTGCACATCTGGCCACTGTAAGAAAAATATTATATTACATGGCAATAAACAAGTCAACTAAGCCAAATAATACTTGTAAGGGCTCGTTCACATCACCGTTCAGCCATTCCGTTCTCCTGCTCTGTTATAGGAGCAGGAGAACGGAAAGGACGGATTTGGGACATAATTGAGCTGAACGGAGCCTACGGACACCATAGACTATAATGGGGTCCGTTAGGTTTCCGCTCAGAAGATGATTTTTGGAGCGAAGACAAAAGTTGTGCATGTAGGACTTTTGGCTCCGCTTCAAAAATCTTCCCCTGAGCGGAAACCTAACGGACCCCATTATAGTCTATGGTGTCCGTAGGCTCCGTTCAGCTCAATTATGTCCCGAATCTGTCCTTTCCATTCTCCTGCTCCTATAACGGAGCAGGAGAATGGAAGGGCTGAACGGTGATGTGAACGAGCCCTTAGTGTTTAGTCCTCCAGAGCAGGACCTCCTTTATGGTGTTCAATGCTCTCATAGGGCATATGGGCAAGTCTTTTCCTAATTGCACAATCATTTCAATATAATAACATCTTCCAATCCATTATCCAACATTGACATAATGCCATAATAATTTCATTAGATGTATATTAATGAGGAAAAGCCTTAGGGTCCATTCACACGAACGTATATTTGAGGGCCCGCATTACTGCGGACCTGCAAATATACGGGGGCCGTCCGGCGTGTGTTCCAAAGTGCTCGGAACACACCGTGCGGCCCCATTGAAAATACCTATACTTGTCCGTGCGCACGGACAAGTATAGGACATGCTTCAAAAGAGCCGCGTGCCGCGGCTCCCGGCCCCATAGAGGTGAATGGGGCCGCATCTATTCCCGCAATTTTGCAGATAGATACGGCCCCATTCACACGGTCATGTGAATGGGGCCTTAGTGTTTGCCTAAAGTGTACAATCAGACAAGAATTGACCAGTTATATTCCATCTGAAATACCTACAGTATATGCTCCTGTAGCAGGCAGTAAACTGGTAGCATCATTGCTGTAATTCTAAAGACCTGGAAAGACCTTCCCATTTAAGGAGTTGTCTCATCACAGATAATGGGGGCATATCACTAGGATATGCCCCCATTGTCTTATAGGTGCAGGTCCCACCTCTGGGACCCAAACCTATGTAGAGAACGGATCCTCAAAAGTGGGGGAGGGCACACTGTGCATGCGCAGCTGCCCTCCATTCATTCTCTATGGGGCCGCCGAAATTGCCAAGAGCTGGCTCGGCTATTTCCATCTGGCCCATACAAATGAATGGGAGCAGTGGCCGGTCATGTGCGGTGCACACCCATTCAATCTTATGGGGAGTGCGCTTGGTGGTGGCCAGACCGGAGTCCTCCAGTCACCACTTTGCAGGGCTCTGTTTCAAATATAGGTGTGGGTCCCACCAGTGGGGCCTGCACCTATAAGACAATGGGAACATATCCTAGTGATATGCCCCCACGTCTGTGATGGAGACAATCCCTTTAAGTCTCATCTACTAATATTCAAGAGAAATATGTTCTTATATGGATATGATATTGACCGTAGAATATCCTAGTACTGCGTGTCCCTTATTAGATCATATTTCCGGTTTAGCACTTGCTCTTAGAAGTGTTGTCTTTAAGCAAAAAAATAAGCCATAGAAGACTGTAATATTATGTGTTAAAAATTATTGCAATATTTTATTTGCCTTTTAGGAATTCATTGGAAAAGTAATAGTTATTTTATACATAAGGAATTCTGAAAGTGAGTCTAGTTTTGCTCATATGCACTTTTAGAGTAGCATAGCAATTGGAGCTCTCATTATGTAATGCACTGCTTACTTTAAAGTAGCCTCTACGGCAAGTAATTAATACAATGTGTTAATAAATAACGAAAGATAGTAAGTTAATAAGCTAGGAAGGTTCTTAGAATGGAATACAATAGACGCTGGTGAACTTATTAGTAACAGATATTTAGAAAATCAATCTTATTAGTAACCAGCATCACAAATTAATATAATAATTATTAAAATTAAGTCATTTAATAACGAACTAATAAACAGATCAAAGCCAAATTTTAATGATAAATGTAAAAAATGAAAATTATACATGATATAGTACATGAAAATCTCTAACAATGCAAGAGCCAACCCTGTAGCTCACATGTAGTGATGAGCAAAGTTTTAAAAAACCTAATTTGGTCGTTTAGACGAACTTCGACAAGAAATTTGATTTGTAGCAAAAGTTGTCATTGTAAAAGTAACAAAAAAAATTAAATGTTTAAATCACCCCCTTTTCCCAATTTTACATATAAAGAAATGTACGCTGATCGCCGTAATGGAAAATAAATTAAAAACACACGACTTGCTGTTTTTTGTTTTTTTTTTTGTCAATTTACCACATCCCCCTCTCCCCCCAAAAAAATGAACAGTGATCAGAAAGTCACTGTAGACATGATTCCCTTTAAAAAAAAAGAATGATTTCCATATTCTAAATACACACGAATATGCTGTTTTTTTTTGTCAATTTACCACATCCCCCTTACAAATAGATACTATGAACCAGATGGTGCTTCACTTTAAAAATGTATTGGGGTTAAAACACGGACACTGAAGATGGATCAAACATGGCCGCAGGATTATTGCCAGGAGCCTGAAAACTATTAGCTGTCATATAATATGTTATCCAAACAGGAGCTGTTGCTGATATGGGGTTTGACTGGTTAGGCGTGTGGCACAATATGCAAATTATTGCTGTTGTGGCCAGCAATCTCTTGAAAATGCCCATTTTGTATGATAATTAGATAAAGGGGCCACATGAGGCCAATAGTTGACCACTATGTACATTTTGCCTAATAATTAAAGTTATACTTACCTTTAACCCTTGTACGCTGAAACTACATATAAAAAGTATCATGTGATGCAGCAGATGACTGGCAGTTGGATCAAACGAACTGATAAAAGAGGAGCGAAAAACAGTCATGGGGCATTCTTGGAGTGACACAAGAAGAAAGCCCCCCACCCCCTGGTTGCAAACCACTGCTCTCTCAAAGCGCTCTCCTGCCCTACAGGCAAAATAATTCTTCTTCAGCCATCTGCTTTTCCTCCTTTTCCACATCATCTAATAACAATATGTCATCAGGGACATCCAGCTCCTCCTCTCTTTGCATTTTTCTAGGACATGGAGACTTTGAAGGATGATTCGGAAGAATTAAAGCCAGCAAAAGATGAAGATGGTCATCATTAAGACCTGGCCCCTAAGGGGTGTATAAAAAAAGAAATATTTCCATATTCTACTACATACTACTTCCATAGTTAATAACATGGAAACAGAGGGACTGTAGTACCAGTAACTTGGTCAGGTGCATGTTTAGCTTCTGTATCATTAGATGAGTGAACACATACTATTGTCTTTTTGCAATCACTTCGGTGATTGATTGCTGTCGAAACAAGTAATGAGAAGGAGGACGAGGAGCATCAGGAGCAATAGACAACATTGAAGTCGATGGGAAGGAACAACAGCTTCCTTCTGCTGACGTTGATGAGCTCTGACTGCTGGAGAGGGGCTGTGAGCCGGTGGGAGATGCAGCGGTTCCTTTGAAGGGATTAGTCAACTGTCTTTTGGACATAGTATACAGTACCTGTATCAGTAATGTAACAAATTAAGTATGCATATCAAAGAAGGTGAACAAGATGAAAGCGGCAATATATTACACCGCCCTTTAATACTAAGGCACAGTAGTTCTATATATAAACTTACAGATTAACGGGGATTGTGTTAACAGTTGAATAAGATGAACTCAAGACTGCCATTTAATGCTGGCACAGAGGCACAGTTCTTCTATATATATATAGATTAAATGAGATTGTGGCAGTAGTTCAAAAAAGATTCACATGGCAATTACATGCAACCTGCACTGTTCCTGCAGTTTCCCTATGCTCTCCCTACACTCTTCTTACAGTATTTAAAAATTATCCCTACAATCTCCCTGCACTCTCCCTTTGCAATAAACTACAATTAAAAGCTATCTGCAACACTGTCCCTATTGTATAAGTGCTTGTCACATCTTTCCCTAAGCTCAGCTCACAGCAAAATGGCAGAGACCTCACAGGATGAGGCTTTTTATTGGGCTGTGACATTACAATGGGTGGCTATCTGCTGATTGGCTAGCTGCACAGCCTTATAGGTCATATAGCATTCCCAAGCTTCTTACTTTCAAAGACGAAAATCCAAATTGCTACCACAAATTCAATTCACTCAACATCACACTGGAGTCAGAGATCTCACCATTCATTGCCCAAATAGCTCTGCTAAATTTATTTCAAATAACAATACAGATGGTGGTTCACCAGGTCTGTCAGATGAACAATTGCGGGTGCTCTAGTCTGCTGATTTCTTGAAACCAGAAAAAGAGAGATTATTGTTATACTATTTTGCTTGATCACACTTCACTTTCTGGCAGTTCAATTATATTAATAAAGAAATTAGGATGTGGTTGTAATATAGAAATATAGTTTATTAAAATATATTAAAAATGTAATAAAATTATAATAACAGTAAAGATGGAAATGAAAATATAAAGGAGAATATAGTAGATATGAAAGTCAAAATGCTATTGGTAACAGCCCGAGAGGTTTTTTCATTCTTGCGTTTTCGTTTTTTACTTCTGGCCTTTCCCTTTTTATTTTTCTGTTCACATAGCCATATGAGATCTTGTTTTTGAAGGACTATTAAGACTTTCTAATGTCAACATATTACTTATGATGTATGGGCTGTAAAAAAAATCCAAATGGGGTAAAATTGAAAAAAAAAGGGTTTTGTTTTTACGGTGTGCCCTATGCAGTAAAAATTACGGCAATGTAACATATGTATAGATTTTATTGCATTTTAATACTGAAAAAGAAATTTAAAAAAAAATTCTTTTTGTTGTCATATTCTGACCCCTATAACCTTTTTGTAGTTATATGTATGGAGCTGTGTAAGGGCTCATTTTTTGACAGGTGATCTGTAATTTTCATCTATATAATTTTGGGGAATTTTTTATCACTTTTTATTCAAATTGTTTTGGGAGGGGAAGCGATTTTTTTCCTTTTTAACGTTTGCCATATGGGATATTTTTTAATAGTATTGTTTATGTATTTTTATTTTGGGGAAAGGGGGAATTTTTATAGTTAAAAAAATGATTTTTAAAAATGCCAAGGTCAATACCAGGAAAATCCAATCAGTGCCAAATCAAAACCAGAAGGCAGAGGATACCAGGGATAGTCAGGGGTCAATACCAGGATAGCATGTCATGTCCAGAGGAGAGTCAAGGAAGGCAAAAGTCAGGGTCCAAATTCAGGGGTCAGAAATCTGGAAACCAGCAGTACAATCGAAGGGCTAATGAAGCAATAGGAGAAGACAACACCATTCACAGCCTATGGTCAGCAGGTTGCATAGTTAAATAGGTCGCGCTTTCTGATCACATGACACACCTGGCATCATGTGACTAGAGATTTCAGGGTGTCTAGCGCGTGAGCACAGGCCCTAATTGGCTGGCGCTCTATCACAGGGAGACCCAGACATCTCCCTGAAAAATGGAAACTCTGAAAAGGAGCGCATCTGCTGGGGCGGTATGAAACAACTTCATTCTGCATTGTATTTGCGACCTGGAAACAAGCTCTAAGAGTCTTCTGCCAACAAACCGCACTGACATACTGCTTAAAAAGATTATAGAGAGATATCGTAGGAGATATATTTGGAAATATGGGAGATACTAAGGAGTGTTATTCGGGAGAGGGAGAGAGAACTGGTCATGATCAGGTATATTTACTGGCAGGCTACTGTCAACTTAGCTTCTGGTAACTAGTTACCTACAACTATAATGTAGTTAACTATAATAAGTTAACTACATTATAGATTCCTGTAAAAATAGGCAGGCCTGGAGGAAATTAGTTTCGTTCTACACATATAAATTACATTTTTGCAAGAAATCAGTAATTTGCTATTTTTTTCACTAGAAACCAGTTTCTATTTATTGCTTGCAATTAGGCATCTCAGTGAGATATAGCCATGTTACTGAAAGAGTTGCACATTGCCACAAGATAAGGAATGGACACAAACAACAACATTTCACACTAGTAACACAATTTATAACCATGCTAGTGAAAACATTATTGCATCACAGTGTCTAGTTCAAAATATGTTTCATATCACTGCAAAAAAAGCAGTCACACTGGTTTTAGTGCATCAGAGTATGCAGTTTCAATTCATTTTACTGCAAAAATGGCATTATTACAATAGTAAATTGTCAATACCATTGTGCAGTGTGTTTATGGAAGGGGAGGGATTCGGGAAATTTAATGGCATCTATGTCTTTAAATTACAGAAAAAACACTAGAAATTTTGCTAGTAATGTTCAAAAATCTGTGTGCACCAAACCCATGACTTTTCTTTTAGTAACCTAGTAACTTTTCATGTTTTACATGTAGCCAGTAGTAGTGGTACTTGTAGCCACAGTGGTGGCGGTAGGGACAGTAGTGGAAGTTGGGACAAATACAAAGAAGGGAATGGGAGGGGAACAAGGTGCCCATAATGACTTATCACACTCTGATAAAGGTGGCAGGGAAGATAAAGACTATGAGAATTATTGAGAGTTCGACAGGCGCTGGGAGCTGGATAGGGGTGCAGAGGAGGAAGTGACATAGGGCCATGACCAAGCGCAAAAAAGAGCAGAGACAACGTACAGCCAAAACCTCCCAAAAAACTGCAAGGGCCAATTCTGCTTCTATTGCGGTCTGCTAGTGAACTGGTGGTGTCAATGATACTGTGGGTGCGGCCTCAAAACATACCAGACTTAGACCAACCTCTGCTGCCTCTTGTTCTGTTGTAGCAACTCCCATATGGCAGTTTTTCTATAAAGGGCTGGTACACAAAACCACTGTTGTGTGCAAGATCTGCAGGATTTACATTAGCTTGTGGGTATTCTAAAACAAACATAGGTACCAAGACTCTACTGAGGTAGAATCACGAACCCTGAGGAAAAATAGAACTAATCAGCATACTCAGTCAGAACTAGCCTGTCTTCCTTCTCCTGGTCTTCAATGTGGCAGCCAGCCTGCATCCCCAAGCAGCACAGTGTCCTTGTCATCGTCAGTGGCTTCTTCTCCTGCTCAGACTCCTCCTCCTTGTCCTCCTCTCCATCGTAAGACATCCGTAACAGAATGTGTGGCCCTGAGGAAATTTGCGACCAGCAGTCAGCTTATGTGCAAGCTAAACTCCCACCTGGCCAATTTGTTGGTGGTGCAGTTGCTGCAGTACCACTTAGTAGTAAATGTGGCACACTTCTGTGATTTCACCCAAAATTAAGTTGTCATCATCAGTTTCTCCTCCGCTCTGTGGTCAGTCATCAATAATGAAATGTGTGGTCACAAAACAACTCTACAGGCTCAGCAATCCAGCTGTGAGAGATCTGAACTTTCCCCTTGCTAAGTTGCTGGCGGTGCTGCTGCTGCTTTAGGGGAGAGAGAAAGAGCAAAAATTTAAAAAAATGAACAAAAAGTGATACCATTGTTTCATTAAAAAAAAACTTAGTCATGGGAGACTAGAAGGTGTTATATACCAATTTTGAGAGTAATTGGAGCAACTTTGATTCATGTAGAATCAATTCAGACACAAATCAAATTTTTTCCAAAATTTGAATAAATTGAAGTTTCTCTGGTATATTGTGGATTCAACAGTAATTTCACACTGCCATGCACCTGTTGGGCAGTGGCAGACATTCTTTGTTTTCCCTTAACGGGGTTGTCTTCTAAACCCCTTTCTATTTGCCCTATTACTATTCTTCTAAAGCCTAATAAATAGTGATGATCGAGCACCGTAGTGTTCGGATGCTCGGTTCGAACACTAGGCAGTGCTTGGGTGCTCGACCGAGCACCCGAGCTCAATGGAAGTCAATAGGAGAACCCGAGCACTTAACCAGGCACCCCCTGCTCTGAAAAGGGGAAGGTGTCTGGTTCATAGGGAAAGGTCAGAAAATGATGGAAACACCACAGAAATGGTTTGGGAACAGCATGGGAAGGATGTTTGGATGCATCTTGGACTCCAAAGTCGCTGCTGTTAACTATGTTGTCCAAGTATTGCTCCACTTTTATGGAATGACAAGAATACACCCAAAACCGAGGATAAAATTAATTTTAGAGGAAATATTGTTAGGAAACATATTTACTTGTATATAAAGCGCAAGTAGTAGCAAGCCCTCAACCCTAATATTTTAGATTGTTTTTGACGATCAAATCAGCAGCAGGCACTCGCTCATAATGTTTTAGATGGTCAGATCAGCAGCAGGCACTCGCCCATAATGTTTTCGATGGTCAGATCAGCAGCAGGGTCTCGCCCATAATGTTTTTGAGTGTCAGCAGCACTCAAGGTCAACATGTCAGGAGGAGGAGGACCAGAGTGAAGAAGTGGAAGAGGAGATGGTGGATGATGAAATCACTGGCCCAACCTGGGAAGGTGGCAAGCCAAGCGAGGACAGCAGTACAGAGGGGGAGGGATCCACAGCACCGCAACAGGCTGGAAGAGGCAGTGGGGTGGCAAAAGGGAGAAGGCAGGCCACGCCAAAAGGGACCGCAACTGTTCCCAGAGCCCCCCCTTGCGGCAATCTCCCTTGCCAAGGGGTAGGTGTTCCGCAGTCTGGCACTTTTTTGAGGAAAGTGCTGACGATAAAAGAATTGTCATTTGCAACCTATGCCATACCAAAATGAGCAAGGGCATGAACACTAGCAACCTGACCACCACCAGCACGATCCTCATGGCAGCAAAGCACCCTGATAGGTGGGCCAAATGCCTGGGTCCACAATCAGGGGTCTGCGGGTCACACCACTACCTCCTCTTCCCCTGTGTTACATGCTGGCCAATTCCCTGTCCAAGATGCAGGCCCAGATTCATCCCTCCCTGCACCTGGACCTTCGCTAGCACCATCAGCGAGAACATCCACTTCTGTGTCCCAGCGCAGCGTACAGATATCCATACCCCAGGCCTTTGAACGAAAGCGCAAAAACCCAGCCACCCACCCACAGGCCATAGCACTAAATGCACACCTTTACAAATTGCTGGCACTGGAAATGTTGCAGTTTAGGCTTGTGTACACTGAGGCTTTTCACAGTCTGATGGCGGCGGCTGTCCCTCGTTACTCAGTACCTAGCTGTCACTATTTTTGCTGGTGTGCCGTCACCGCCTTACACCAGCATGTGCCAAGTAACATAACCCGTGCCCTGACCAACGCAGTTACTGGGAAAGTCCACTTAACGACTGACACATGGACAAGCGCTTTTGGCCAGGGACGCTACATTTCCCTGATGGAACACTGGGTGAACGTTGTGGAGGCTGGGAGCGAGTCGTACACTGGGATGGCACAGGTGTTACCGACACCAAGGATTGCGGGCCCTACTTCCATTAAGATTATCACCACCACCTACATTAGCAGCTGCAACCCCTCCTTCTCCTCCTCCACTTCCACCTCATAATTCTCATCTTGCAGCACCAGTCAGAGTTCAGTCAGTAGCTGGAAGCAGTGTAGCACTGCAGTGGGGAAGCGGCAACAGGCTGTGCTGACACTTATTTGCTTAGGTGACAAACAGCACACCGCCGCAGAGCTGTGGTAGGGTATAAGGGACCAGGCTGAGCTGTGGCTCTCGCCACTCAACCTACAACCAGGCCTGGATGTGTCTGATAACGGCCGCAACTTGGTGGCGGCTTTGGAGCTTGGCAAGCTCACACACATACTGTCACACTCAGGTGTGGGGGGAAAACCACACAGAGCGTAGGAGGGAAAGGAGATTAGGCCTGGAAACTAAGGAAGGAAGATGGACACCTCCTAAAGGAAACCCTGACTCTAATCCTGACTGACTACCAGTATGAACAGGCCTCAAATGTAGGCGAGTTCATACACAGAAACCTAAACCAAACTGACCTTATAAGACCCTGGAACTAATGACAGGAATGAGTCTACCTGTTCCTCCAACAGGAAGGACGAACAGGAGTCTCCCTCAGGCCAAACAACTGCTTCAAAACCTACCCCAATTTGCCTGAGCTGCTGGTGAAGGTGTGCCGCCTGTGTGCCCATTTCCGAAAGTCACCTACAGCTTCTGCCGGTCTGGCAATGCTGCAGCAGCGCTTACACTTGCCAGCTCACTGACTGCTATGCGACCTGAGCACGCGCTGGAACTCCACCTTCCACATGTTGGGCAGGCTTTGTGAGCAGCAGAGACCAGTAGTGGAATACCAGCTGCAACACGGTCGGCACCTTTCCAGTCAGCTTCCGCTCTACACAAGCAACGAGTGGACATAGATGTCTGACCTCTGTGAGGTTTTACGCAACTTTGATGAATCTACACAGACGGTGAGCGGCGATAATGCAGTTATCAGCGTAACCATCCCACTTCTGTGTCTACTAAAAAGCTCACTGCTCACAATAAAGGTGGACGCTTTGCATGTGGAAGAGGTGGAAATGGGGGAAGACACTACACAGGGTGATAGCCAGACCACCCTCTGTTCGTCTTATCAGCGTGAATTGGAGAAGGAGGAGCAGGGGACGGTTGCCCCCAGAGCAGGTTTACTCCATCTCTTCGGCATGAATGGGCCGAAGAGGAGAAAGAGGACGAGGAGATTGAGAGTCATCCTCCTGGTGAGGAGAGCAAAGCCTTGTCTGTTGGGACTCTGGTACACATGGCTGACTTCATGCTATGCTGCCTTTCCCGTGACCCTCGCGTTATACGCATTTTAGCCAACACCAATTACCGGTTGTTCACCCTTCTTGATTCCTCTGGTGGAGAGGACTAGCAAAATGGTGCAATACCAGAAGACCCTTGTAGAAAAATTGCTCCAAAAATTTCCAGCTGACAACGCTGGCGGCAGAGCAAGGAGGGGAGACGAGGGGAACACACAGCAGTTCTAACAGAGGCAGGGCGACACTATCCAATGCCTGTAACAGTTTCATGACACCCTGCCAGCACCCTCAACCTGAGGAGCGGCCTAGTGTCACAAGGAGGGAAAAGTTTTGGAAGATGGTAAAGGAGTACCTAGCTGACCATGTCAACGTCCTCAGTGATCCCTCTGTGCCTTATAAATATTGGGTGCCTAAGCTGGACACGTGGCACGAACTGGCACTCTATGCCTTTGAGGTGCTGGCCTGGCCTGCCACCAGCGTTTTGTCGGAGCGGGTATTTAGTGCCTCTGGGGGCATAATAAGTGATAAGTGCATCCGCCTGTCAACTGAAAATGCTGACAGGTTGACGGTTATCAAAATGAACAAGGCCTGGATTGCCCCTGACTTCACTACCCCACCAGAGGAAAGCGGCTGAACATAAAGGAACTTTAAATATGGCTTTTATGGTGTATTGAATATACTGTATTTCCATGCACCCCTTCCTCTTCTCGTTCCTCTTCCTCCATCATATCAAACTGCTTATTAGGCTGCCCTCGCCTTTAAATATTTAATAGGTTCACCAGCAGGCCCTCACCCCTAATTTTTTTACCTAAAAAATTAACCTCACTCTGGTCCTCCTCCTGACATGTTGACCTAACAAGAACCTGTCTTGCGCCACCCTGCAAACTGGGACATGAAGCTAGGAGTTTTAGGCTACTTTCACTGGGCGCAGTGGGGAAACGTCATAGCTGCGTGCAGGAGGCGCGTGAAGACATGCTGCCGGCGTCCCTGGCTGGAGTATGTGAGTATGTATGTGTGTATGTATGTATGTATGTCTGTACGTATCTCTGTAGCCGGATCCGGAATGACCCCCCATAGCAAGTCAATGGAGGACAGATCCGGATTACTGGTGTGTTACACCAAACGGATCCGTCCCCATTGACTTGCATTGGGGGTCATTCCGGATCCGTCTTGTTGCGGATGCCTGGACCGGAGAGCAAACCGCAGCATGCTGCGGTTTGTTCTCCGGTCTGAAGACGGAACGGAATGCTTTCAGGAGCATTCCGTTGTCTTCAGTTCAGTTTTGTCCCCATTGACAATGAATGGGGACAAAACTGAAGCGTTTTTTTCCGGTATTGAGCCCCTATGACGGAACTCAGTACCGGAATTTAAAAACGCTAGTGTGAAAGTAGCCTTAGATGACTTTGTTTCTTGTGCTCTGCCAGCAGACACAGTTTCATCGCGCCCAGAGCCATGGCCTCTGCGTGCACCATCGGCAGCAGCCCAATTTCCTGTCTTTTACTGCTCACCTTGCGCATAGTAAATGGTATGTATGCAGGGCTAGTTGTTCTGTTTTAAAGACCCAAAAGTCCTTTTTAAGGACTATTGTTATATCTGGCTGCAATATTTTTATTCTTGGGATGCAAAATTAGCGCAAGTTTGCCTAATCTTAACACCAGCTGTGCAGTGTGTGCAGTACAATGTTTGTTTATCCTAAATACCTGACATCCATTGCATTTTTTTCTGCCGCTAATCAAGGTGACTTTACATGTGCTGCATGTGCAGTACAAAGTTTGTTTATCCTAAATACCTGACATCCATTGAATTTTTTTCTGCTGCTAATCAAGGCTACATTAGTAATGTACAACTAGCCCTGTAATGAACAACTAGCCCTGCCTAGCCAATTTCTATCCCTACACTATCTGTGCCTCCTTGCGCAAACATTATAATGCACACGCAACACAGGTAATGTCACCTTGATTAGCGACAGAAAAAATGACACCGGATGTCAGGTATATAGGATACAAAAACGTTATAATGCACACGCTGTGCAGGTGGTGTTAGGGTCAGGCAAACTTGCGTTATTTTTGCCCCCCCTCCAAAAAAAAATATATTGCAGCCAGATATAATAATAGCCCTTAAAAGGGTTTCTGGGTCTTTTCAACAGAAAAACTAGCCCTGCCTAGCCAAATCCTATCCCTACACTATCTGTCCTTCCTTGCACAAGCGTTATACAGCAGATGCAGCGCAGGTAATGTCGCCTTGATTAGCGGCAGAAAAAATAGCAACGGAAGTCAGGTATATAGAATACAGAAACGATATAATGCACATGCAACACAGGTAATGTCGCCTTGATTAACGTCAGTAATAATAACACCGGATGTCAGGTACATAGGATACAGAAACGTTATTATGCGCACGCAACACAGGTAATGTCGCCTTGATTAACGGCAGAAAAAATTACACCGGATGTCAGGTATATAGGATACACTACTAATAAACTGATGAATACACATGATGTACCTTTGAATATGCAATGCTCAGATGTGTATATACATTTTCCCTCTAGCAGGCGCCCAACCTATGTTGGCTATGGATAAATCCATCCCTGTTAAATGCCAGCGGTCCTCTTTAACAATGATCTTTATATATCTATGAACTGAAAATGATGGTAGAGTGCAAGTTGTTCCTCTCTTTCTAAATAGGCTAATAATTCTTCTCATAATCCATTACTTTTTTGTCACGCCATTTGATTTTATGTAAAATTTAGCCTATTTTCAAATAGGATTAAGTCATCCAAAATAACAGGATCTGGACTCCAGGGGTTAAGAACAGCCAAGGAATGGAACAATTTTCTGTTGTGTGACTCTTTTCTATAAAATACAAGAATACTGCCAATATTTCCATTACTGATATTGCATAGGACAGATTTAAAAAGAAAGAAAACTGTTAATGAGGTCTGGCAAGTTGAAAAAGCATAGGATTATGTGGATGTAATAAGATCTGATTAAAGGGAGTACAAGCACCGAAGGGTGTTAGGGGAAAATTCTTTCCACAAGGAGTATAATTAGTGGCTGATAAAAAGTACTTGATATGTTCGGTTTAAAAAAAGCACTTTGACTACAGATCTACTTAATCCCTCCATAACTGGAGCACTGAAATGGCACTTGATCTAGTCTTCTTCCGTCACTGCTCAGTTTTAAACTTTAGTAACTCGTCCTTCCCACTCTCTTCTTTCATTTACCATTAAGACCTCTCACGTTTCTCATGACAATCCTACTTTTCACACTTACAGAAACCTACACAACAATAACTGCCAGCAACTTATTAACACTCTACAATCAGCTCTGACCCCAATCTCTTCTCTCTCCTGTCCAGACTTGGCTGCCAATCATTACAACCAGACCCTTGGCTGCCAATCATTACAACCAGACCCTAAAAACCACCCTAAATGAAGTTGCTCCAATATCAATCCCACCCTCCCGACACAGAACACGGCAACCATGGCATACATCTGAAACACGTTTTCTCTAGCGCTGCTTCAGATGTGCAGAACGCTTATGGAGAAAATCACGAATATCAGCAGACTTCCTCCATTATAAATTTATGCTCAAAACATACAATTCAGCTCTCCACATTGCCAAACAAATGTACTTCACCTCTCTCATCTCCTCACTCTCAAATAACCCAAAACGACTCTTTGACACTTTTCATTCCCTTCTAAGTAAAGATGAGCGAGCACTAAAATGCTCGGGTGCTCGTTATTCGAGTCAAATTTTTCCCGATGCTCGGGTGCTCGTTTCGAATAACGAACCCCATTGAAGTCAATGGGAAACTCAAGCATTTTTTTGCACGGGAACAAGGCTCTGCCTAGGGAAGGCTGGGTGGAAACCTCAGAAAATGATGGAAACACCACGGAAATGGAAACATCAGGGGCAGCATGCATGGATGCCTCTGAGGCTGCCTAATCCAACCATTACCCCAAATTCTCGGGCAACAGCCTGGTGGTGACCCTCAAGGCAATTGTGCTCATCCAGACCATAAAAATTTATCGTGGCCCTGTATGGCTGTGACTACAGAATGACCGAGTTACAGTGCAGGAACAGGCGAAGCACATAAAAATTTATCAAGGCCCTGTATGGCTGTCACTACAGAGTGACCGAGTTACAGTGCAGGAGCAGGCGAAGCACATAAAAATTTATCGAGGCCCTGTATGGCTGTGACTACAGAGTGACCGAGTTACAGTGCAGGAGCAGGCGAAGCACATATTAATTTAGCGTGACCCTGTATGGCTGTAAATACAGAGTGACTGAGTTACAGTGCAGGAGCAAGCGAAGCACAAAAAAATTTTGCGTGACCCTGTATGGCTGTGACTACACAGTGACGGAGTTACAGTGCAGGAGCAAGCGAAGCACATAAAAATTTACAGTGGCCCTGTATGGCTGTGACTACAGAGTGACGGAGTTAAAGTGCTGAAGCAGCCAAAGCACATAAAAATTTACAGTAGCCCTGTATGGCTGTGACTACAGAGTGACCGAGTTACAGTGCAGGAGCAGGCGAAGCACATAAAAATTTACAGTGGCCCTGTATGGCTGTGACTACAGAGTGACCGAGTTACAGTGCAGGAGCAGGCGAAGCACATAAAAATTTACAGTGGCCCTGTATGGCTGTGACTAGAGAGTGACCGAGTTACAGTGCAGGAGCAGGCGAAGCACATAAAAATTTACAGTGGCCCTGTATGGCTGTGACTACAGAGTGACCGAGTTACAGTGCAGGAGCAGGCGAAGCATATAAAAATTTAGCGTGACCCTGTATGGCTGTGACTACAGAGTGACCGAGTTACAGTGCAGGAGCAGGCGAAGCACATAAAAATTTACAGTGGCCCTGTATGGCTGTGACTACAGAATGACCGAGTTACAGTGCAGGAGCAGGCGAAGCACATAAAAATTTACAGTGGCCCTGTATGGCTGTGACTACAGAGTGACCGAGTTACAGTGCAGAAGCAGGCGAAGCACATAAAAATTTACAGTGGCCCTGTATGGCTGAGACTACAGAGTGACCGAGTTACAGTGCAGGAGCAGGCGAAGCACATAAAAATTTAGCGTGACCCTGTATGGCTGTGACTACAGAGTGACCGAGTTACAGTGCAGGAGCAGCGAAGCACATAAAAATTTACAGTGGCCCTGTATGGCTGTGACTACAGAGTGACCGAGTTACAGTGCAGGAGCAGGCGAAGCACATAAAAATTTAGCGTGACCCTGTATGGCTGTGACTACAGAGTGACCGAGTTACAGTGCAGGGCAGGCGAAGCACATAAAAATTTACAGTGGCCCTGTATGGCTGTGAC
>ONZH01015242.1:0-19640 GCA_900303285.1 Rhinella marina
GCCAATTTTTTTTATATTTCTAGGTACACAGCCGTGTACTTAAACAGATCAGACGGTGTGGTAATTAACACCCACGTATATAAAAATATTTTGCAAGAGAACGCCACAGTACAGGTGGGCTAATGAAAAGGGTAATTTTTTTAAATATTCTAAAGGTACACAGCCGTGTACTAACAGATCAGACGGTGTGTATTAACACCACGTATATAAAATTATTTTGCAAGAGAACGCACAGTACAGGTGCCAATGAAAAGGCCAATTTTTTTAAATATTTCTAGGTACACAGCCGTGTACTAACAGATCAGACGGTGGGTATTAACACCACGTATATAAAAATATTTTGCAAGAGAACGCACAGTAAAGGTGCCAATGAAAAAGCCTATTTTTTAAATATTTCTAGGTACATAGCCGTGTACTAACAGATCAGACGGTGTGTATTAACACCACGTATATAAAAATATTTTGCAAGAGAACACACAGTACAGGTGACAATGAAAAGGCCTATTTTTTTAATATTTCTAGGTACACAGCCGTGTACTAACAGATCAGACGGTGTGTATTAACACCACGTATATAAAAATATTTTGCAAGAGAACACACAGTACAGGTGACAATGAAAAGGCCTATTTTTTTAATATTTCTAGGTACACAGCCGTGTACTAACAGATCAGACGGTGTGTATTAACACCACGTATATAAAATTATTTTGCAAGAGAACGCACAGTACAGGTGACAATGAAAAGGCCAATTTTTTAAATATTTCTAGGTACACAGCCGTGTACTAACAGATCAGACGGTGTGTATTAACACCACGTATATAAAAATATTTTGCAAGAGAACGCACAGTACAGGTGCCAATGAAAAGGCCTATTTTTTTATATTTCTAGGTACACAGCCGTGTACTAACAGATCAGACGGTGTGTATTAACACCACGTATATAAAATTATTTTGCAAGAGAACGCACAGTACAGGTGCCAATGAAAAGGCCTATTTTTTTTATATTTCTAGGTACACAGCCGTGTACTAACAGATCAGACGGTGGGTATTAACACCACGTATATAAAAATATTTTGCAAGAGAACGCACAGTACAGGTGCCAATGAAAAGGCCTATTTTTTTTATATTTCTAGGTACACAGCCGTGTACTAACTGATCAGACGGTGGGTATTAACACTACGTATATAAAATTATTTTGCAAGAGAACGCACAGTACAGGTGCCAATAATAAGGCCTATTTTTTTTATATTTCTAGGTACACAGCCATGTACTAACAGGTCAGACGGTGGGTATTTACACCTGGTATACAAAAAGGGTATTGCAGGCACACAGAACCCAGAACACTAGAGCCAAATAAACTGTATTTAAAAAAAAAATAAAAATAAAACAGCCGTATACTGCCAGATCAGATGGTGCATATACACACTAGGTATATAACAGGGTTTTGCAGCCAAAAAGAACGCAGAACAGTAGTGCCATATATAGTTTGGTATGTAGCAGAGCACCTAATACACCACTAATGCCTCTCTCTGTCCCTACTCCAGCAGCTATCCCTGAATACAGCAGCCGTTCTCTGCAGAGTGTATATTGTAGTAAAGCTATCACTGTACTGCACTATAGTAGCCCTGATAAGTGCTTTTAATCACGCTCCTGCCTGTCCAACAGCTAAAACCTATCTCTCCCTTCTCCAGCCTCTGTCCCTGACTAAGTTCATGCAGCATATGCGTACGAGCAGGAAGAGCTGAGATTTTAATATTCAAGGTCACATGGTTTTTCCAGCCAATCCATGTAGACGCCGTTTTCGCGCTGCCAGCGTGCTCCGCGGGCCTGTCATACCCCCCCTGCATGGTGATTGGTGGAAAAAGAGCGCCAGGGAAGGTGGGAGGGGAAACGAATTCTAAGTGCGCCATCGCCGTTATACTCGATTGAAATCGAGTATGCCGAATAGCGTAGTATTCGATCGAATACCGGCTCGATCGAACACTACTCGCTCATCTCTAATATTTATGTTAACCAGAATACCTTTAACAGAGTCAGTGAATAGAAATGGCTGGGCTGAGCTAAGCTCCCCAGCTGGCTGCTAATTACCTGGCTGTGTCGTTATGGAAACCTGCCCTCCCTGTGTGTGTCTGTGCAGAGAATGGCAGTTGGGGTTTGAAACCAAAGCTTCCAGGCTAATATTGGCTAATGGAGATCATATTTTGGAAATATCTCGAGAACGGTACGTCCTAGAGAGATGAGACCCGGTTTAAAACCTACCCGGACACCTGATTTACCTATGTGCCGAATTTGGTGAAAATCGGTCCAGTAGTTTGGTCGCACATAGAGAACACACAGACAGACAGATGGACAGACGGACACACAAAAACTAATTTTTATTATATTAAGAGACAGTACAAAAATTTTTTAACATGTTTTTACTTATCAAATATTTTGTTACTCACCCTGCCATATCTCAGCACGTATCTCGTTAAGCCGCTTTGGGCATTTAAATTTAAGATCGGACCATTTGCGCTGTATGTGGCCCGGGATCCGCACGTGTTGAACCGATGGCGCAAGCCTCGAATCACCTGCTTTATCACCTCCTTCTTATGCAGGTTAGGATGGCGGTGTGTGCCATCGTAATCCTCTCTGTCCATAATCCGGATGAGGTATTTCAGCTCTCCAGAGCTAAATGCAGCTGAACACCTGACTGCCATTTTTAAAAAATTGCTGTGCCTCTGATTACTGTACGCCGCGGCCTAGCGTTGTGCGTGCGTACATAGGACACATTCGCGGGAAAATAGTACGCTAAAAATTTGTACGCACTTCGTACGCTCATGTGTACATATTCAGTTAAGTAGCATACCTTTCACAACGCTAGACTGTATGCTCGTTATTTGTCCGAGAATGTTCACAGACGCAGTGTATGCTTACGCTCATGCGTACGTATTCAGTTCAGTAGCGAGTAGCGTACTTTTAACAACGCTTAGACTGTATGTTCGTTATTTGTGCGGGAATTTTCGCCGAACACGACCAGAATTACGAACATTTTTTTACTCAACTTCGCTTGTCTCTAATTGTACGCTAATGCATATGAATTAGTATGCTAATGCTACGCATTGTGCGCTAATGCGAATTCACCCTCCGGATGCTGTTCCCGAAACATTTCTGTGGTGTTTCCACCATTTTTTCACGTTTTCATATGGACTATACACCCTGCCTTCATCCGAGCGGGGGGTGCCTGGTCTTCTCCCATTGACTTTCATTATGCTCGGGTGCTCGGCCGAGCGCTTGAGCAGCCTCAAGTGCTCGGTCAGACTACCCGAGCAGACGAGCACCAAGGTGCTCGCTCAACACTACAAACAATGAAAGGGTGGGGCACTTATGGTACTAGGCTTATTCTAGCCTGCTCACAAGAACAAGATATGCAAGAACAAACTGTGAAATTTGATGTTCCATACTTTGGTATTTCTTTCACACTAGTATTATATTGACTATGCCCTTTTATAATTACTTTGTAAGTTTACTAACAGTTAGAGCACATGTGGTCAATGATAAATATATTTGTAGATGAATGCAGGTTATTTATCTATTCATAAATCTCTAGAGACAGGACCTTAGAGGTTTAAAGGGATATTCACACAAACTTAAAGGGAACCTGTCAGCTCTGAAACACCCTCCAAACTAGAGTAAGCGGTGTATAGTGTAAGTGACGTCGAGTCCGGTTATGTAATTTTTATCTTCATACTCACTTCCATTCTGATGTTGTGCTCCCACAAACCTGCAGTAAAATGCACTGAGAGGACTCCGTTGCTGACTCATATAATGGAGAGGACTCAAAGAAGAGTCCTCTCAATGCATTTTTCTGCTGGTTTGTGGGAGCACAGCGACGGAATGGAAGTGAGTATGAAGATAAAACTTACATATTCGGATTCAGCATCACTTACACTATACATCTCTTACTCTAGTTCAGGGGGTGTTTCAGAGATGACAGGTTCCCTTTAAGTATTGCTCATTTCTCCTACAGGGAAAACAATAAATACATTGTTTTAAAAATTCTTAAATATTTTACAATATACAGTACACCTAAAAAAACACCCCAGTATTTGCATGTATTTGTTTGTTTATTTTCATAACTTAAGGTTATGTTTGGCAGTAGTTCTGCATTATCAAATGGAACATGTGCAGAGACTTGCTGTCTTTCAATAGAGGATCTTTCTCTCCCTATTGAGGAGCTGGTATATGCATGGTTTTTGCTGGTATCTATGCATATTCCAGAATATTGAGATCCTCTCTTCCATTAGGTGCTGCTTATCTGTGTTCAGCTACAGAAAAGCCTGAACTGAAGATAACACTCATAGACTGTTATGTATGTATGAAGGGCAAAATATAATAAATGAAAGTGGCCAGAAGCTGTAACATAAACTGCATTGCAGGATAGCCCACTATCCCCAGTACAGAACAATGGAACAGCAAGACTAGAAAATCAGTGAATGACAAATATTACTAAGATGATTTTAGCATGCAAAAATGTATTTTATTAAGTATGGAAACTACAGTAGTTTTCTTAGTAGCAAAGTTTAGTAGCCAAGTTTTTGCAATACAAAGTCCCAAATTTAGTATTAATCCCTTCCTGACTGGATGCTTTTCCATTTCTTTTTCTTTTTTGTCTTTTATGCTCAACCTTCCCAAAGCCACAGCTTTTTTTTTTTTTTTCACATGTGATCTATATGAGGGCTTGTTTTTTGTGGGACAAGTTGTACTTTCGAATGGCACCATTTATGGTTGGCTTTGAAAACAAAATAGTTTTTTCTTTGTATCCACATATTCTAACCCCTATAACTTTTTTTATTTTTATGTGTACTGAGCTGTATTACGGCTCATTTTATCAAGGGGATTTTCGGTGATGCCCATGATGTTTATTGATTTGTTTATGTATTTTTATTTTAATTTTGGGGAAAGGTGGTCTCTCCATAGGAACTTTTGTGTGGCAGCCTTGGATCATTCAGGAGGGCAGAGTCTGCCACACACACTGGCTCCCTGATACTCACTAGGGGTAGCCAGTGCATGGCCAGGAACGTGTGCTCCTCTTTTTTGACCTTACAGATGCCAAGGTCACATTTGACCACTGCATTTGAGGGGTTAAATGTTTGTGATTGAGGGGTGCCATCTTTAAATACCCAAATAGCAGACGTGCACTCACCGGCCACTTTATTAGGTACACCTGTCCAACTGCTGGTTAACACTTAATTTCTAATCAGCCAATCACATGGCAGCAACTCAGTGCATTTAGGCATGTAGACATGGTCAAGACAATCTCCTGCAGTTCAAACCGAGCATCAGTATGGGGAAGAAAGGTGATTTGAGTGCCTTTGAACGTGGCATGGTTGTTGGTGCCAGAAGGGCTGGTCTGAGTATTTCAGAAACTGCTGATCTACTGGGATTTTCACGCACAACCATCTCTAGGGTTTACAGAGAATGGTCCGAAAAAGAAAAAACATCCAGTGAGCGGCAGTTCTGTGGGCGGAAATGCCTTGTTGATGCCAGAGGTCAGAGGAGAATGGGCAGACTGGTTCGAGCTGATAGAAAGGCAACAGTGACTCAAATTGCCACCCGTTACAACCAAGGTAGGCAGAAGAGCATCTCTGAACGCACAGTACGTCGAACTTTGAGGCAGATGGGCTACAGCAGCAGAAGACCACACCGGGTGCCACTCCTTTCAGCTAAGAACAGGAAACTGAGGCTACAATTTGCACAAGCTCATCGAAATTGGACAGTAGAAGATTGGAAAAACGTTGCCTGGTGTGATGAGTCTCGATTTCTGCTGCGACATTTGGATGGTAGGGTCAGAATTTGGCGTCAACAACATGAAAGCATGGATCCATCCTGCCTTGTATCAACGGTTCAAGCTGCTGGTGGTGGTGTCATGGTGTGGGGAATATTTTCTTGGCACTCTTTGGGCCCCTTGGTACCAATTGAGCATCGTTGCAACGCCACAGCCTACCTGAGTATTGTTGCTGACCATGTCCATCCCTTTATGACCACAATGTACCCAACATCTGATGGCTACTTTCAGCAGGATAATGCGCCATGTCATAAAGCTGGAATCATCTCAGACTGGTTTCTTGAACATGACAATGAGTTCACTGTACTCAAATTGCCTCCACAGTCACCAGATCTCAATCCAATAGAGCATCTTTGGGATGTGGTGGAACGGGAGATTCGCATCATGGATGTGCAGCCGACAAATCTGCGGCAACTGTGTGATGCCATCATGTCAATATGGACCAAAATCTCTGAGGAATGCTTCCAGCACCTTGTTGAATCTATGCCACGAAGAATTGAGGCAGTTCTGAAGGCAAAAGGGGGTCCAACCCGTTACTAGCATGGTGTACCTAATAAAGTGGCCGGTGAGTGTATATAAGTTATAAAAGGAACAGAAGAAGTTGAACCTCTGGGATATATACACTCACCGGCCACTTTATTAGGTACACCATGCTAGTAACGGGTTGGACCCCCTTTTGCCTTCAGAACTGCCTCAATTCTTCGTGGCATAGATTCAACAAGGTGCTGGAAGCATTCCTCAGAGATTTTGGTCCATATTGACATGATGGCATCACACAGTTGCAGCAGATTTGTCGGCTGCACATCCATGATGCGAATCTCCCGTTCCACCACATCCCAAAGATGCTCTATTGGATTGAGATCTGGTGACTGTGGAGGCCATTTGAGTACAGTGAACTCATTGTCATGTTCAAGAAACCAGTCTGAGATGATTCCAGCTTTATGACATGGTGCATTATCCTGCTGAAAGTAGCCATCAGATGTTGGGTACATTGTGGTCATAAAGGGATGGACATGGTCAGCAACAATACTCAGGTAGGCTGTGGCGTTGCAACGATGCTCAATTGGTACCAAGGGGCCCAAAGAGTGCCAAGAAAATATTCCCCACACCATGACACCACCACCACCAGCTTGAACCGTTGATACAAGGCAGGATGGATCCATGCTTTCATGTTGTTGACGCCAAATTCTGACCCTACCATCCGAATATCGCAGCAGAAATCGAGACTCATCACACCAGGCAACGTTTTTCCAATCTTCTACTGTCCAATTTCGATGAGCTTGTGCAAATTGTAGCCTCAGTTTCCTGTTCTTAGCTGAAAGGAGTGGCACCCGGTGTGGTCTTCTGCTGCTGTAGCCCATCTGCCTCAAAGTTCGACGTACTGTGCGTTCAGAGATGCTCTTCTGCCTACCTTGGTTGTAACGGGTGGCAATTTGAGTCACTGTTGCCTTTCTATCAGCTCGAACCAGTCTGCCCATTCTCCTCTGACCTCTGGCATCAACAAGGCATTTCCGCCCACAGAACTGCCGCTCACTGGATGTTTTTTCTTTTTCGGACCATTCTCTGTAAACCCTAGAGATGGTTGTGCGTGAAAATCCCAGTAGATCAGCAGTTTCTGAAATACTCAGACCAGCCCTTCTGGCACCAACAACCATGCCACGTTCAAAGGCACTCAAATCACCTTTCTTCCCCATACTGATGCTCGGTTTGAACTGCGGGAGATTGTCTTGACCATGTCTACATGCCTAAATGCACTGAGTTGCCGCCATGTGATTGGCTGATTAGAAATTAAGTGTTAACGAGCAGTTGGACAGGTGTACCTAATAAAGTGGCCGGTGAGTGTATATATATATATATATATATATATATATATATATATATATTTGAACTCACCCATTCAACGGCTACAAAGAGTTCATTTTCTGACAATTTCTTAATAGCTCACTGATTAACAGTGTATAAAATTGTAAAAAGGGTTTTTGTGGGACAACTCCTGTATATATGTTTTATAATTACACTTTCTATAGCGTTGCTTCCTCCATAAGGCTGTTATTGCTCATACAGTACATTAGTGGCCACAGTTAATGCTGTCCGTTTAGTGCTAATTACTGAGCTGTACCTGAACTTTTGTGTCAAGCTGCAAGTTCAGGTGAAACCCTGCAATATGGGGTAAAGTGAAAGTAAATCATCCTAATGTAAAAAAAAAAAATGGTTCCCAATTGACATCTAAAAGCAGGAAGCTAATTGGTAGCAAAAACTATTTTGTCAGGTGTAAAAGTTTTCATCTTCAAGATTTTTATAGCAAAACTGTTGTCTTAAAGGGAGTCTTTCACCTGTTTTTCACCTATATAACAGCAGTGCCTCACAGAAGATTGCAGATAAATCCCATACATACCTGTGTGCACTTTGTGTCTGTATTCCATGTCCAGGAAAAGCACTTTAATTCTGCAGGAAAACAGCTCCCTAGTGCCCAGCTAAAAATGAAAGTAAAAACTGCTTTCTCTCCCGACTGGATTTCTAAAATCTATATCTTCTGATAAACTGGTTGTAATGCTATGATTTTGGTATCATTTGAAAGCTTGGAATGCCAGCTTTTAAAACAAAAAGTCAGAACCAAGATATGAGCAGCTAAAGCAGCCCTCCCTTCTTTAGTCTGGTTTGCAGCAGCAGCAGAGCTTGGCACTTGGGAGCTGTTTTCCTGCAGAATAAAAGTGCTTTTTCTCAACATGGAATACAGACACAAAGTGCACACAGGTATGCCTTGGATATGTCTGCAATCTTCTGTGGGGCAGTGCTCTTAGTTATATAGGTGAAAAACAGGTGAAAGACTCCCTTTAAGTTAACCCAAAGTACAGCACTGATTTTCTCAGGGAATGTAACACTGAGTAATATTTGTATATGTAGTTATTAAAGTAGAATAAGGGTTAAAAAAGTATAATTTTTGCACAAGAAATGCTGGACGAGTATAATTATGGTGAGTGCTACAGTAGAGCACATACATTTTATATTAACTTAGAAAGGAAATTCTACAAAGCAATTAATTATTCATTAAGTAAATAGTTTCAAATCAATTCTTATGACATTTGCTATGTTCTCCCTGGAAATGGAAGTTAGTACCCCACAATTTATGTATCACATTTAAAAGATAACTTCTTTTCTGTCTAAAGATAAGCTTTGGACAAAGAACATTCCCCTAGGGTTCTCATTACAAGAGAAACATTGTTGGCATTTGGGATTCACCTTAACATCTTTCCTTGAAGCCAATGTACATTGCTTGATATTCTTAAAGGGAATCTGTCATCTCCAAAACACCCCCTGAACTAGAGTAAGCATTGTATAGTGTAAGTGATGCTGAATCCAAATATGTACGTTTATCTTCATACTCAGTTCCATTCCGACGCTGTGCTCCCACAAACCAGCAGTAAAATGCACTCACTGGACTCTTCTTTGAGTCCTCTCCATTATGTGAGTGAGCACCAGAGTCCAGTGAGTGCATTTTACTGCAGGTTTTTCAGAGCACAGCGACGGAATGGAAGGGAGTATGAAGATAAAAATTACATAACTGGACTCAATGTCACTTACACTATACACCGCTTACTGTAGTTTGGAGGGTGTTTCAGAGCCAACAGGTTCCCTTTAAATATTCCATTCTCAACTATAGTAATTCAATTGCATGAAAAAGTTACAATATAGATTAGTGATACAAATGTGGAATGTCATCTTTAGAATTGAGTTCCCTAAATTAAAATAAACCAGTCTTTTCTTTCAATAAATTAGTGAAAGTAGGTAGTTGTGTGCTCACAATAATCAATATAAGTAATTTTGGGGTAAAACTCTCTCTATATAGATATTAGACATGAGTAAAGTATTCACAAATTCAATTTAGCTATGTTGCCAAATTTTACTAAAAAAAATTTATTTGTGATGAATTACTTTGTCACAAAGCACATTTCTTTGTAAGTAGTAGGTGCAATGACAGGGAGCGTTGATTGTGCCGCTCCTCATCATTGTACCCCTCAGATACAGCGATCATACATGATCGCTGCATCCGATAGCAATAATGCAATGTAAAATTTAAAAAAAAAAAAACTTAAACCATACTTACCTCATCCTGCTCGCGACGGGCAGACCACCACCATCTTGATTGAAGATCTGGTGTGAAATCTCAAGTGGCCTGTGATGACGTCATCAAGTCGGCCGAAGTGGTGACATCATATGTCACCGCACACTGGATTTCGTGAGAGATCTTCAATCAAGATGGCAGCTGGCCCGTCATAAGCAAATGGATTAGGTAAGTATAAGTTTTTTACACTATTTCAAGGAAAATTGATTCACTACCACGAAGCACAAGGAAATTCGGCTTTGTGGTGAATTAAATTTTCCCTTAAATTCAGATCGAAATCGATTCGCTGAACACTAATAGATATTTCTAGAGAGTAAAAGAAGAGGAATGCTTCATGTGCATTCACCTTTTAATATTTCCCTTGTTGTAGTTAGTAATAAATATAAGTAATTTGGGGATAAAACTCTATATCATATATCAAGAGAAAACGAAGAGGAGCGCTTCATGGGCATTCACCTTTTTATTTGTGCAGACATGCATAACAACTATATATGCATAGGCATACCCCATTTTGTAGACTGCAGCCTAAGGTTCTGCTTTGATAACCAATGACCTATAAACAACAATATCTTTGCTAGGTGAAATTTTCATAATCACTTTATTAGGTTTGACCCTGAAATACACAGTTTTCGTAAATCAATTTCTAAGCACATATATGACACATAACCATGACATTCTATCCCTGATAACAGTGCTTTCAAAAGAATCCATAATTTCACATAACACATATTATTTATAACTCTAGTGATTTTTTTGGGGAAGAATACTGATCTGGATTCAGTGAAGTACAAAATATACAGGGTGGGCCATATATATATAGATACACCTAAATAAAATGGGAATGGTTTGTGATATTAACTTCCTGTTTGTGGCACATTAGTATATGGGAGGGGAAAACTTTTCAAGATGGGTGGTGACCATGGCGGACATTTTGAAGTCGGACATTTTGGATCCAACTTTAGTTTTATCAATGGGAAGAGGGTCATGTGACACGTCAAACTTATTGAGAATTTCACAAGAAAAACAATGGTGTGCTTGGTTTAACGTAACTTTATTCTTTCATGAGTTATTTACAAGTATCTGACCACTTATAAAATGTGTTCAAAGTGCTGCCCATTGTGTTGGATTGTCAATGCAACCCTCTTCTCCCACTCTTCACACACTGATAGAAACACAGCAGAAGAAATGCTAGCACAGGCTTCCAGTATCCATAGTTTCAGGTGCTGCACATCTTGTATCTTCACAGCATAGACAATTGCCTTTAGATGACCCTAAAGATAAACTTTTATGTCAATGGTGAAGTTAACAAACAAAACCACCTCTATTGGTCTGACACTAACCCACATTGGATAGATCCTTCCAAGACTGTTGGAACACAAAAATTGATGTGATGGTGTGGTATATGGGGTACAAAGATAGTAGGGCCATTCTTCATCAATGGAAACCTCAATGCCACTGGATATGTGAAATTTCTACATGATGATGTGTTTACCTCTTTATGCACTGAAGCTGGCACATTCCCTAAATTTTTCCAGCAAGATGGTGCACCACCACATTATTGGGTGTCAGGTCCGAGCATTCCTAGATGAACAGTTTCCTGGAAAGTGGATTGGTCGTCGTGGGCAAGTTGAATGGCCCCCAAGGTCTCCCGATCTGACCTCCTTAGACTTTTATCTTTGGGTTCATCTGAAGGCAATTGTCTATGCTGTGAAGATACGAGATGTGCAGCACCTGAAACTATGGATACTGGAAGCCTGTGCTAGCATTTCTTCTGCGGTGTTGCTATCAGTGTGTGAGGAGTGGGAGAAGAGGGTTGCATTGACAATCCAACACAATGGGCAGCACTTTGAACACATTTTATGTGGTCAGAGACTTGTAAATAACTCATCTTGAAAAGTTTCCCCCCTCCCATATACTAATGTGCCACAAACAGGAAGTTAATATCAACAACCATTCCCATTTTATTTATGTGTATCCATATAAATGGCCCACCCTGTACATCAGTAATATGGATCTCTATCACTCCTGTAGAAGTCAAGTATAAAAGGTGAGTTCACATTTTGTAGACCTCTATAAATAAAACAACCATCCTTATTGGAGTCATGATTTGACTCAGGATGAAAGCAGATCTTTGGCTTTACTATTGACCATTCTAGCAATTTGGAAGAAGTAATGGCCATTTGCTGTTTAAGTTGTTAATTTGTCAGCAGCTTACAGACTACAACACAGGATTCTTAAATAAAATATAGACAATTGTATGAACAATTCAGATGACATATCACTGGAGCAGAGGGTCATCTGGTATCCTCAGAAGTGTACTGGATGTTTTGAATTCTTGAGCATCCTTCAAGCCAGCCATACACTTTTATTAACAGTTGGCCAAACAATCTCTCCCAACTCCCTCACACTTCGCTCATACACATGCATGTTTGGCTTGACCGAATGTGTATGCACATTTAATGGGGAAGATTTTTTAGTAGAAGAGTCAGGACGCTTCAGGGTCTCAGGGATGTATGTATGTCAGAAGTTTGGTGGGCTAAGATTCCATGTAACTCTTTGCTTACTTAAATATTTTTCTCTACATTATTCTCTTTCATAATTGACTTATGAATGCTTTCCCACTGTGTCTACTTTCTTTACAGTAAAAAAGGCAATAGAACTGAAATCTAGAGGGGTAAAGATGTTGCCCAGCAAAGAAAGCAACCACAAGAATTCTGTTTGTAAGTAATCCTCTCACTTCTAACATTATTCTCTATGAAACTGATATACTATGTTATTGTAGCATAACTTAAGGGGCATGAATATATTATGTTGTGGACAAAAAAAGTGAAAAGTATGTTGGAAAATGTGATACTCCATACTTATAATTTATTTTTTTTCATAAGCAATTTAAACACTTCAGAAATGTGTTGTATTTTTTATAACATCTATCACTAAACTGGAACATTTACTGGTGCAAAACATTATAGAATTACAGATAAGCAGAAGTCTGTTATATTATCTTCCTTTAACAGAGGGTGGCTTAGCAAGTGCTAGGGATATTCTCCATAAATCTTTAGCACCACAACATTTTTCTTCAATAATGTTGAACGAATCGAGTCATTCTAAGTGGAATTTGATCCAAAGTTTAGAAAACATTTGTTTCACCATGAATCCCAATTTCCTTGTGCGTCATGGTAGCAAATCAATTTTTCTTAAAATGGTGGCTGAAAATAGAAAAATTATACTCACCTCATCCACCTGATCGCGGACAGGCCATCCACTCCCACCTTGATTATAGAAAAGCCACCAAAGTGTCTGTGGTAAGTGTAAAGAATTTACCACATGATCATGCTGGCCACGCATGGTAACGTCATCACGCGGCTAGTGTGATCACATGGTGATGTCTTCATGTTTACCACAGGTCCTTTACGGGTGTTCTTCTATCAATGTGGGAGCAGACGGCCTCTCCATAATCAAGTGGATGAGATAATTTTTTTAAACCCCAGCTTAACACCCTAAGCACCTAAATGATGAGGAGGAATGTTTAAATATATGAATATTGATTCACCCCTTCCCCCTTGGTCTGAGATAACCATAGAGCACCTGGTGATACTAATTAGGCAGGCAGTGGATTTTGTTCGATTTCATTATGGTTCTATCGATCGACTTTATACTCATTATATGTTGCTGTTCTTGCAGTAATTGGGAGAAATCTTCCCTTCTCCCTTTAGATCCTATCCTTCAGGGACCAGCTTTGAATGCCTGCCACATTCCCATTGTGACCAGATTTAAATACGTAGGGATTCAAATATCTGCTCACCCGCAAAATTACATTATGTTTAACTTGCTACCCATCTTAGATCACAGTCAATAAAAAGTTAATGCCTGGTGCAAGTTACCGTGAGTTAAAGATAATCTTGTGAATATGGTGCTAATGCCTCAGATCCTTTTGCATAATTCACCTGTGCGGATCCCTCCTAGGTATTTCTATAGAATACAGAGCCATCTTAGCTCGTTAATTTGGAAGAAGGTGTATGCCAGGGTATGCCAAGAAACCCTCCACCAGAGTAATTTTTAACAATGGACTTGCTACCCCTTGCTATCTAATCCATGGTTGCTCTTTATCTGTGCAGATCCAGCAGCTGAAAGGATGTGGTGGTGATTGTATTACAGAAAGGTTGTATTACAGTAGGTATTGCAGAGCATTGTAAAAGAACTGGTAGGGGGAAAATCCTGTGTGTTTCAGGATGGCATTATACTGTGCAGCTGGGACTTATAGTCCCACACATACAACATGAGTATCCCAGCAGTCAGACTGCAGACATAGCCACAATTTATCCACTCCCTTTGCAGAGCAGAGGCAGGGAAAGGCAGTCTTTGTTGACACCCGCAAAAATTCCTGAGGAATACCTCAGAGATTGTTGTTATATGCCCCCACAGCCAACAAAGGGCCAGAACAAAACTAGGGAAGTGAGAATATATATATACCTCCAAACCAGCGCAGTACTGCTATGGTGTGCTGATCGGGCACGTGCAGGACCAGTAGCCGGACCCCTGCTGTGTACGCCCGCATTGGTGAAAACACCGATGCGGGCGTATTAACCATTCAGCGCTGACCGCGGCACATGCGATGTGGGCGGTGGGAAGGGGTGTCCAGCGGGTCTGACGGGGACCCGATGGCTTAGATAGCAGCCGGATGTCTTCCTTAGGCATCCGGCTGCTATCTACGGAAGCCTGAGAGATCCAGCCCCCTGGATCTCACAGGCAGTAAGCTGGAAGTGTATTGCTGTGTGTAATACACTTCCAGCCAATGCATTATAATACAGAAGTATTGTAATTAGAGATGAACGAGCACTAAAATGCTCGGGTGCTCGTTATTCGAGACAAACTTTTCCCGATGCTCGGGTGCTCGTTTCGAGTAACGAACCCCATTGAAGTCAATAGGAGACTCGAGCATTTTTGAAGGGGACCTAGGCTCTGCCTAGGGAAGGCTGGGTGAAAACCTGGAAACCTCAGAAAATGATGGAAACACCACAGAAATGGACAGGAAACAGCAGGGGCAGCATGTATGGATGCCTCTGAGGCTGCCTAATCCCACCATTACCCCAAATTCTCTGGCAACAACCTGGTGGTTACTCTCATGGCAATTGTACTCAGACCAAGAAAGGCGAGGCACATACCCATCACATGTTAGGGAAGCACCCAACTAGGTGCAAAGAAAAATTGTTTAGAGAGAGGGCCTATAGGTGGACCTCCGGAAAAATTGTTTAGAGAGAGGGCCTGTAGGTGGACCTCCGGAAAAATTGTTTAGAGTGAGGGCCTGTAGGGGGCCCTCCAGAAAAATTGTTTAGAGAAAGGGCCTGTAGGTCGACCTCCGGAAAAATTGTGGTAAAAGAGTGCCAGTTGGATCTCTAAAAAATTGCGTTTTTTGGGTCAGCATTAGGCAAAGACGACAAGGAGGAGGAGGAGTAGGAGGAGTAGAGAAGAAGAATCGGATACATAAGTAATTTTAATCTTTAGCTGCTTTCCCCCGGAGGAGATTTGAATTCCGGTGAAATCCAGGCTTTGTTCATTTTAATAAGCGTCAGCCTGTCAGCGCTGTCAGTTGACAGGCGTGTACGCTTATCGGTGATGACGCCACCAGCTGCACTGAATACCCGCTCTGACTAAACGCTAGCGACAGGGCAGGCCAGCACCTCCAAGGCGTACAGTGCCAGTTCAGGCCACGTGTCCAGCTTTGAAACCCAATAGTTGTATGGAGCAGAGTGATCTATCCGGACATTGGTATGGTCAGCTAGGTACTCCCTCACCATCTTTCTGTACAGCTCCCCCCTACTATGCCTAGACTGGGGACAGGTGACAGTGTCTTGCTGGGGTGACTTGGAGGCCTTGGAGGCCTTGGAGAGCGTTTCCCCGGCAGTGCTGGACAAGCTGCCTGCTCGCCTCCTCTCCCCCGCTACTTGGCCCACAGAACCATGCCCTCTGCCGCTAGCAGCGTCAGATGGGAAGGATTGTTTCAGCTTGTGCACCAGGGCCTGTTGATATTGATTCACTCTTATACTCCTTTCCTCTACAGGGATGAGAGTGGAAAGGTTCTGCTTGTATCGTGGGTCCAGGATAGTGAACACCCAGTAATCGGTGTTTGAAAAAATGCTTCTAACGCGAGGGTCACGGGATAGGCAGCCTAACATGAAGTCTGCCATGTGCGCCAGAGTCCCAACACACAAGAATTCCCTCTCCTCACTGGCCTAACTCTCCATATCCTCCTCCTCCTCCTCCAAGTCCTCCTCTTCAGCCCATACACGCTCAAGAGTTAAGAAGGACTGAGCACTGGTACCCTCTTATGTCTCGCCAACATTCTCCTCCTCTTCCCCCTCATCCTCATCCCCCTCCTCCAATACGCGCTGAGAAACAGACCGGAGGGTGCTCTGGCTATCAAGCGACGTATCTTCCTCCACCGTCTCTTGTGACAAGCGCAAAGCATCCGACTTGATGCTGAGCAGTGAGTTTTTCAACAGGCAAAGCAGCGGGATGGTGAGGCTGATAATAGCGGCATCGCCGCTGACCATCTGTGTTGACTCCTCAAAGTTGCTCAACACCTGGCATATATCAGACATCCACGTCCACTCCTCATTGTAGACTTGAGGAATCTGAGTGACCTGACTACCAGTTCCGGTGGAAGTTGACATCTGGCAGTCTACAATCGCTCTGCGCTGCTGGTAAACTCTGGATAACATGTTTAATGTCGAATTCCATCTTGTGGGCACGTCGCACAACAGTCGGTGATCGGGCAGTTGTAGGCTGCGCTGCCCTGAGAGTGGCAGCATCTGTGGTCGACTTGCGGAAATGCGCACAGATGCGGCGCACCTTGGTGAGCAAATCAGACAGATTGGGGTATGTCTTGAGGAACCGCTGAACTATGAGATTGAACACGTGGATCAGGCATGGCACATGTGTCAGTCTGCCGAGTTGCAGAGCCGCCACCAGGTTACGCCCGTTGTCACACACAACCATGCCTGGCTCGAGGTTCAGCAGTGCCAGCCACAGATCGGTCTGCGCCATGATGCCCTGTAACAGCTCTTGGACGGTGTGCCTTTTGTCACCTAAGCTCAGCAGTTTGAGCACCGCCTGCTGGCGCTTACCCACGGCACTGCTGCTGCGCCTAGAGCTACCGACTGAAGGCGCCGTGCCCACGGATGGTAAATCAGAAGAGGAGGAGGTGGAGGAGGAGTTGGGGTCGGAGTAGGAGGCATAGTATGTCTGAGAGACCGTGACCGAGGTAGGCCCCGCAATCCTTGGTGTGGGCAGTACATGAGCGGCCCCAGGGTCAGACTCTGTCCCAGCCTCCACCAAGTTAACCCAATGTGCCGTCAGTGATATATAGTGTCCCTGCCCGGCAGCACTTGTCCACGTGTCTGTGTTTAGGTGGACCTTCTCAGAAACAGCGTTGGTCAGGGCACGGATGATGTTCTGTGACACATGCTGGTGTAGGGATGGGACGGCACATTGGGAAAAATAGTGGCGGCTGGGGACCGAATACCGAGGGGCAGCCACCGCCATAAAATTGCGAAAGGCCTCGGTCTCTACCAGCCTATAGGGCAGCATCTCCAGGCTCAGCAATTTGGAGATGTGGACGTTGAGGGCTTGGGCATGTGGATGGGTGGAACTGTATTTCCTCTTGCGCTCCAGCGTCTGCTGTAAAGACAGCTGAATGCTGCGCTTGGACACATTGGTAGACACTGTGGAGGATCATGGAGGCGAAGGTGTGGTTTTCCGGCTGGAGGCGGGTGACAAAGGGGAAGGAGCAGTGGTGTGACCCGCAGGAGGTGAACGGCCTTGGTTCCATTGAGTGAGGGGTTTAGCACTCATATGCCTGCGCATGCTGGTGGTGGTTAGGCTAGTAGTTGTGGCACCCCTGCTGATCCTGGTGTGGCACAGGTTGCACACCACAGTCCGTTGGTCATCCTCACTTTCTTTAAAGAACCTCCAGACTTGCGAACATCTAGACCTCGCCACGGGAGCTTCACTATGTGAAACAGTTGCTGCTGATGCACCAGCTCTGGCCCTGCTTCTCCCTCTGGCCACACCACTGCCTCTTCCAACCTGTTCTGATGCAGCACTCGCCTCCGCCTCAGAAGCACTGTCTTCACTCGGCTTATCAACCCAGCTTGGGTCAGTCACTTCGTCATCCTCCGATTCCTCAGTGTGCTCCCCCCTCTGACTTCCTGCCCTGACAACAACTTCACCACTGTCTGACATCCTTGTCTCCTCATCGTCCGACACCTCTTTACACACTTCTTCCACTAACTTAACATTGTCATCATCATCACCCACAGACTGCGACAGTTGGAAAACTTGGGCATTGGGAAAGAGGTCAGCAGCAACCTGAGAAGTGGTTTGTGACTCTGGGAAGGGTCCAGAAAACAGTTCCCCAGAGTATGCCGGATCGCATTCCAAATTTTCCTGGGAGGGGGCAGACTGGGGGGAAGGAGGTTGAGGTGGTGGAGTCAGAGGAGTGCTCCCTTGGGTAACATGGGTGGACTGCGTGGAAGACTGACTGGTGGACAAATTACTTGAAACATTGTCCGCAATCCACGACATCAGCTTTTCGCACTGTTGTGGTTTCAACAGTCCTCTACCACGTGTCCCTGTAAGTTGAGACATGAAGCTAGGGAGTGTAGCTCTGCGGCGTTCCCCTGCTCCCTCATCAGCAGGTACTGTCTCACCCTGCCCAGTACCACGGCCTCTGCCCCCTGCAGTAATTGAATGCCCACGCCCTCGTCCTCGACCCTTAGCCCTGGGGTTCAACATTTTCTGTATATAAGTGTATTATATGTACAGAAAAAAAATGGGCCTGCTGTACTGAAACCCACAAACTTGTTCAATCTGAACAAGAAAATATATAGGTGGATAGGTTAGAGCAAAATTACGTATGTTATTACGTACAGTGCAGTATGGAGCAATTAAACTGAAACTATTAGATTAGGCAGACTTGGTCTGCTTAATTGCAACCCAGACAAATGTCGCACAGAGGTTTTTGTAATGTAGCTATATAAGTGAGAGCAAAAGACCTTTTTTAATTACTTGACGTACAGAATGTGTCACCTGGACAGAAAATACGGATTGTGCTTTGTATATAGGTGGATAAGTTAGAGCTAATTTACGTATGTTATTACGTACCGTGCAGTATGGAGCAATTACACTGAAACTATTTACGTGACGTACAAAATGTGTCACCTGGACAGAAAATACGGATTGTGGTTTGTGGTGACTGGACAGCTGAACTGTGACACACAGAATGGTTCCATCCAGCTGTATGAAATGGATTTGTATCACTGAGATAAAACAACAAAAAAACTTTTTTTTTTTTTTATATTTTTTTTATATATATATTTTTAACGTGACGTGCAGAAACTATCAGAGAGCAAACTCAGCCCCTGCTGACTGTGGCTATTTTGACTGCAACCCAGACATATGTCGCACAGAGATTTTTGTAATGTAGCTGTATCAGTGAGAGCAAAAGACCTTTTTTAATTACGTGACGTACAGAATGTGTCACCTGGACAGAAAATACGGATTGTGGTTTGTTGTGACTGGACAGCTGAACTGTGACACACAGAATGGTTCCACACAGCTGTATGAAATGGATTTGTATCACTGAGATAAAACAACAAAAAAACTATTTTTTAATATTTTTTAAAATATTTTTT
>ONZH01015243.1:0-17755 GCA_900303285.1 Rhinella marina
AACAAAGACCATCTGGCCTGCCTTGGATTAAGTCGTTTAGCCGACTCCAGGTAAGCCAGATTTTTGTGATCAGTGAATACCGTGATTGGGTGAATCGCCCCTTTCAACCAATGACGCCATTCCTCAAAAGCCAACTTAATGGCCAGTAACTCTCTGTTACCCACATCATAATTTCTCTCTGCCACAGAGAGCTTTTTCGAAAAAAAAGCATATGGGCGCCATTTACCAGGTGACAGGCCCTGTGATAAAACAGCTCCTACCCCCACATCGGATGCGTCAACCTCCACAATGAAAGGCTGTGACACATCTGGCTGCACCAATATAGGGGCAAAAGAAAAGCACTCCTTCACAACGGAGAAGGCTTGCAACGCTGCATCAGACCACAGTGAGACATCCATCCCTTTCTTAGTCATGTCAGTTAAGGGTTTAACTATTGTCGAATAGTTCTTAATAAATTTTCAGTAATAGTTGGTGAACCCCAAAAATAGCATAAGAGCCTTCAGATTTTCAGGTCGGTCCCAGTTCAGAACAGCACGACTTTCTCTGGATCCATACGAAAACCTGAAGATGAAAGCAAGTATCCTAAGAATTGCACCTCTTGTACAGCAAAAACACATTTCTCTACTTTTGCATACAACTTGTTATCTCTTAAGATTTGCAACACCTGCCTCACGTGATCCTGATGTGTCACAATATCTGGAGAATAGATTAGTATGTCATCCAAATACACGACTACAAACCTCCCCACAAGATGATGAAAAATGTCATCCCCTTCTTTGATCCTGACCAGATTATATGCCCCCCTTAAGTCCAACTTGGATAACACCTTGGCATCCACAATCTGGTTAAACAAGTCAGGAATCAAAGGAAGGGGGTACGGATCATGGACAGTAATCCTATTGAGTTCACGGAAATCCAGACATGGCCTAAGGGTTCCGTCCTTTTTCTTAACAAAAAAGAACCCTGCTGCCACAGGAGATTTGGAAGGCCTAATATGTCCTTTAGCCAAACTGTCAGCAATATATTCCTTCATGGCCGTTTTCTCAGGTCCAGAAAGGTTATACAGCCTAGATTTGGGCAATTTTCCCAGGGATAAGATTGATAGGACAATCGTATTCCCGGTGAGGGGGTAAATCCTGACATCCACCTTCAGAAAATACATCAGAGAAATCTGATATAAAAGAAAGAAGAGTCTTAGTGGTTAAAGCAGAAAAAGATGTATTAAGGCAATTGTCAACACAATAATCGCCCCAATCCACAATTTGTTTAGTATGCCAGTCAATGGACAATTTATGTTTGCTTAACCACGGTAAACCCAGAACCACAGGAGCAGGAAGACCTTCCAACACAAAACATGAAATAAGCTCCTGATGAAATTCACCCACTCTTAATTTGACATCATGCACCATTTGAGACAAACACTTCTGAGATAGAAATCCTCTTATCCAAAGAACTCGGCGACAATCCATGCATACGGACAAACTGAGCATCAATCAAGTTCACCCCTGCCCCGCTGTCAATAAACACCTCAATTTTCACAACCTTTGACTCTAGCGCCACCTCTGCAGTCAGGAGAAATCGGGTACTACAGGATGAAGACAAATGCACATTTTCAGTCTCCCTACCCACCCCACCAAGAGTGAGATGAGAATTCAACGCCCCCTTTTCTTTTCTCTCTTTAACAGATTGAAAGCATGGACATACATTGATAAAGTGTCCTTTCTGACCACAGAAAAAACACACACCCTTTTTATTACCAAGATGTTTATGGGAGGAAACAGGAGTGGCTCCCCCTAATTGCATAGGTTCATCCCCTGACATCAACCTAGGGGAATATTCACCCAAAGTGTCATAGGAAGACAGCACACTATGTGATAATACGTCCTGAGAGCGGGGGCCCCTAGATCACTCTCTCAGGCGCCTATCCATGCGCACAGCAAGAGACATAGTGGCCTCCAAAGACACAGGGGTTTCCTGAAAGACCAAAGCGTCCTTCAGCCTTTCAGATAAACCTTGACAGAATTGGCTACGTAAAGCCGGATCATTCCATTCAGTATTGGTCGCCCACCTCCGAAACTCAGAGCAATACATCTCAACCGGCCGCTCACCTCGACAAAGGTCACGTATCTGGGTCTCAGCCAGGGAGATACGATCCGGGTCATCATAGATAATCCCTAAAGCCTTGAAAAATTCATCTACTGACCGGAGAGACTGCGATCCAGTCGGCAGAGAAAAGGCCAATGACTGCGCATCCCCTTTAAGCAGCGAGATGACCACACCAACCTTCTGCTCCTCATTACCAGAAGAATGTGGACGCAGTCTGAAATACAATTTGCACGCCTCCCTAAATAGAACAAAATTATCACATCCCCCAGAAAATCTATCCGGAAGGGGGACCTTAGGCTCCAAACAGGCCTGACACTCAGCACCCCCAAAACCAACAGCCTGTGGTCTCTGAATCTGGTTGCGGATGTCAGTTACCTCCAAACTGAGTCCCTGCAGCCGTTCAGCAAGTGCAGCAATAGCATCCATGTCAGCACAAAAATGACATACATTTTTGTTTTGGCGGTTTATAATGTCACGCTCTGGTGTGGAGGGAATAGCCACACCGAGCGTACGAGGGAAGGGAACAGACCAAAACCAGGGAAACGGTCACCTCCTGCAAGGAACCCTGAAACTAGGCCCTGACTGACTACCAGTATGAACAAGCCTGGGTGGTCGGAGAGTTCATACACAGGAACCTAATAATAAATTCACCCTAAAGAACCCTGCAGCTAGTGACACAAGAAAGAGTAAACCCGTTCCTCCAAGAGTAAGGACGAACAGGAGACTCCAAAAGGAAAACCACAAAAGGGAAAAAGTCACTTATCTTAAGCAGATATCGCAGCAACCGGATCTCAGCCGAGATCCACACCACAAACTACTAAGTAGGCAGAAAGTATAAACCGCAAGGGATACTGGGAGAGGAAGGGGTAAATAGGAAAAAGATAATTACCACAGCGGCAACAGCTGAGGGGAAGGGGTGTGATAATCCAGTAACCAAACCAAGGGAAAAGCATGTCAAATTATGTCACTTTTGAAAGCCAAGCAGAACATTTGATACCAGACATAAGCCCACTCGTGACAGTAATATTATTACACTCCAGAAATACATCCAGGCCCCTCTTGAACTCCTTTAGTGAACTTACCATCACCACCTTCTCAGGCAGAGAGTTCCATAGTCTCACTGCTCTTACCATAAAGAATCCTCTTCTATTTTTGTGTACAAACCTTCTTTCCTCCAGATGCAGAGGATGTCCCCTCGTCACAGTCACAGTCCTGGGAATAAATAGATCCTGGGAGAGATCTCTGTACTGGCCCCTGATATATTTATACATGGTTATTAGATCTTCCCTCAATCGTCTTTTTTCTAAAGTAAATAACCCTAATTTTGATAATCTTTCTGGGTACTGTAGTCTACCCATTCCAGTTATTACTTTAGTTGCCCTCCTCTGAACCCTCTCTAGCTCAGCTATGTCTGTCTTGTTCACAGGAGCCCAAAACTGTACACAGTACGCCATGTGGGGTCTGACTAGTGATTTGTAAAGTGGCAGGACTATGTTCTCATCACAGGCATCTATGCCCTTTTTGATGCAACCCATTATGTTATTGGCCTTGGCAGCAGCTGATCCAGGACTTATGAAGTCCTGGATCAGACAGTGCACTGTTAATGGGGAATTTACTTTTATACTCTGCATTTAATTTGACATTTTATTTTCTTCAGTGAATACAGTGGAGAAAAAAATATTTAGTACCTTTGCTTTCTCCTCATTGCTCTCTGCAACTCTCCCCTCATTACTCTGTAAGGAGCCAACACCTTCAGGTTTATACTTCTTACCATTCATATAATTGAAGAACATTTTAGGGTTAGTTTTACTCTCTTTCGCGATTAATCTCTTGCTCTCTAGTTTGGCTGCTTTTATTTGTCTTTTACATATTCTATTTTTTTCATTATAGTTTTTCAATGCTTCCTCGCTCTCCTCCTGTTTAGTGATTTAAATGCTTTCTTTTCGTCATTTATTGCTTTCTTTACAGTTCTATTTATCCACATTGGATAGTTCTTGTTTCTTACCCTTTATTCCCATAAGGTATGTACCTCTCACAATTAGATACTAGGATTCTTTTAAAAATCTCCCATTTTGTGGCTGTATTTTTATTTTTGAGGACTTTGTCCCAGTTAGTTAGGCCTATGGCCTCTCTTAGTTGGCTAAATTTTGCTTTTTTGAAGTTTGGTATTTTTGTTCCTCCCTTAGGAAGCACTCTTTTGAATGACAATTGGAAGGTTATTATTTTATGGTCACTATTTGCCAGGTGTCCCCCAACCTGCACATCTGTTGTTCTGTCAGGTCTATTGGTTAATACTAAGTCCAGTATGGCCGTCCCTCTAGTCAGGTCCTGAACCAGTTGGGAAAGGTAATTATCTTTGGTTATTGCCAAGAAACTGTTTCCTTTATGAGATATACAGGTTTCAGTTTCCCAGTCTATATCTGGGTAGTCGAAATCCCCCATAATAATGACCTCATTAAGATTTGCTGCCTCGTCTATTTCGTTTAGAAGTAGATTTTCTGTGGACTCTGGTATATTAGGTGGTTTATAATAAAGTCCTATTAGTATTTTATTATTGTTTTTGGCTCCATGTATTTCTACCCACAGTGACTCCACATCTTCATGTCCCTCACTTATATCTTCCCGGAGTGTTGGCTTTAGACAGGATTTTACATAAAGGCAGACCCCTCCCCCTCTACGGTTTTGGCAATCCTTTCTAAACAGACTGTAACCCTGTACATTAACTGCCCAGTCATAGCTATCATCCAGCCATGTCTCAGTTACTCACACTATGTCATAGTCCTCCTCACACATCACTAATTCCAGTTCACCCGTTTTATTAGTTAGTCTTCTGGCATTAGTGTACATACAATTAAGAGGTTGTATATTTATTCTCCTACACCTTTCCTTCTGAACTGTTCTACTTCCTCCTTCCATTCCTCCCCAGTTCCATTACCTTGTCCCAGGTCTCTATGTGCACTAGTTTCCCCTCCTATAATGTAGTTACCCCCCCCCAGTCCCTAGTTTAAACACTACTCCAGCCTTCTAGCCATCTTCTCCCCCAAAACAGCTGCCCCTTCCCCATTGAGGTGCAGCCCATCCCTACGATCCAGTCGGTCCAGTTCTCCAGGAACCTAAACCCCTGCTTCCTACACCAGTTCTTGAGTCACTTGTTAACCTCCCTAATCTCCCGCTGCCTTTCTTGTGTGGCTCGTGGTACAGGCAGTATTTCGGAAAACACTACCTTTGAGGTCCTTGCCCTAAACTTATGACCTAAATCCCTAAAATCATTGTTAAGGACGCTCCATCTACCTCTAACTTTATGAAGTTTAAATCCTACTCCTAGTATCTCATCGTCACAGAGTGCCACGACTCATCTGCACCCCAATAGTATTCTTGTATACTGTGCTAAAATTGCACATTTTTTTCAGTTCATTATATCCATGTTATTAAAGCTCTGAACCTTGACATACCCTCATTTTCACCCAGGCAGCCCCCTAATATGAGCATTGGAGCACTGCATGCTCCGAAGCTCTCCTTTGCCCTGCGTTGAATAGTGCAGGGTACAAGCTAAGAGATCCGTAAAACGGCTAGGGCAGCATTAAAGCCCACCCATCAGAGCTGGTGATGACACCGGCAACACTTCTAGGTGGAAGCCCTCACCTATTATTTTTAAAAACATAAAAAACAAACCTTTGCCCTACACGATCCAGCGCAGGGCAAGGGAGAGCATCGGAGCATGAAATGTTCCAATGCTCATATCGGGGGGTGGGAGGGCTTTGAAAATGGGGTTATGTCCGGTTTTAGCGCAACCCCTTTAAATGTGTTGTATTATAGCAAAAGCATTTTACCACAATAAGTTCATTTTTAAACCCATGTTATTGAACTCATAGTTCTAAAACATTTTAATGCAAACATTGCATTGTTAGATTTGTGTTGGCAGATGCCTGCATCAGACCTTGTTATTCATAGACATTTTAGTATAAAAATGTAATAGTTGAACCAGGGAGACTTCGGGAATAACTCACTTAGGGAGACTTCTGGAATAACTCGTCGGAGATACTAACGTATCGTCGGAGGCCACCCATTTTAATACTCTATGGAGTACAGCATTAAACTGAAGTCTTGAGCAAAGTGACTTTGGATCTAGGGTCCGAAGATCGATTCGCTCATCCCTACTGGTGATATTAAAAGCATAGCAAGAAATTTTACTGAAAACACTGCATTGTCCATGTTTGCAGATGCATTGTTACAGACCGCTTGTTTTATACACATTTTAGTACAAAAATGTAATTGTCGTAATTTCATTGTTAAACCAACAATCATATTGTATTTGATAAGAAAATTATTCAATCCAGTTAACAGTATACCAAATAAAAGAAACATAATTCTTAAAATTATTATTATATTATTATTACTTTATACCTTATGAAAACAAAAGCTCAGCTGTTTCCAATGACAGTAAGAAACATAATAAAAGTCCATGACATAAAATTACCAAAGTAACCTTTCTGAGCCAGCATTTGTAAATACCAATTTCCTATCTATAAAGACATCTGCAAGAAGAAGCATAGTATTTTCAGAGTACAGTTGTTTGGGCTAGTACACAACGTGTCCCACCATGTCATTTATATAGCCATGCTTTCATATCAGGGAAAATACAGTGCATTCCTATTTGAACTTTTGTTAGATTCTCAGCACAAAGGTAATGGCTTTTTATTACACAGAAGTAAAATCAAACTCTATTTAAAAGCAACTATAAAAACCACTTAAACACAATTGTCATCTCTTGATTTTGCACTTGTTAACATTCCCGGTCTTTTTTTCCCCCTTTTTTCTTTTTATTTCTCAGTTCTTTCCTGCCTTTAATACCATGTGCAGAAAAATACTTTTATAATTAAAGTTCATAGACTGCCTTCCAGTGATGAAAACCAGTGGTAGTTTTCAAAGAAAGAAATTGCACATTTACATGAGATTGTAAGATAAGGGTAGGAGTGTTAACAACTGATTACAGCTGTTTTTATGTCAATCCCTTTTTGTACAGTGAAAATTAATCAATCTACTTTAGGGCTGAATATAAATTACCCCTTTTAATATACATGGATTAAACTACAGATTTGCCTAGACTTACATTTTCTTGAATTTGATTTAAGACTCCAATGAGCTAAATTCAATATAATATTGTGAGCAAAAACTACTGAGTGGCCATACATAGACTAGAGGTCTTGTGCCACACATCTCGTAAAATATTGAGCTGAGAAAAAAGGATGAAATTCTATTGATTTTCAAATGTACCTTTTTGCTTTAATATGTTTTTCTAGAATTAAAATACTAAAGATCTATTTCGAGGATAGGTCATCAATATTTGATCGTTGGAGTTCCAACTCTTGGCACCCCCCACTATCAGCTTTTTGGCGTTGGAATGAGCACTGCAGCCTCTTCACAATGACAATCACAGCACTTTGCATTGTATGCTTTGACTGCACTTAGTAATGCAACTCACACTCATTTATTTGAATGGGACAGAGTTGCACAAAGCTCATGTGGCCAATGGATGTGATTGGTGTTGAGCAAATCTGGTTCGGACTGCTCTATCTGAACCCGATTAATTTAAAAACTATGTTTATAATATGCGCTTGGTACCACAGTAAAATGTATGGGTTATGCTGATGTCTTCTTCTTGTAGCCACAACTATGGCAAAACCTGCTTAGTCTAATGCCTGTGACGTTACAGTTCAGTTCATAGATTACTGTTTCAAAATCCGAAGCTGAATTCAGCTTCATTAATGAGGTACAAATCCAGGTTTGGCTTTTTTCGTACACAGAGCCAATACATTTTAATGACGTGTGGAGAAAGCATTAACATTTAACAACAAAGTTTTTGAACAAATCTATGATCCGCTCAAGACTAATTATAGCCGGTGTTGAGTAAATTGAAGCATCCAAAGTGGAATTCGATCTGAAGTTTTGGGAAATTTCCATTCACCACAAAGCCAAATTTGCTTGCCCCTCCTGGTAAAGAATCTGTTTTTTTTTTAAATGTCAGCTGCACATGTTATAAAGTGAAAGTAAGAAGCCAGGGAACATGAGATCACCCATGAAGACATGCAGCCAGCCAATCCGCAGAAAGCCATCCCCTGTGATGTCACAGCCTTATAAAAACCTCATCCCACATGGTCTCTGCCATTTCAATGTGAGGTGAGCATATGAAGAGATCTGACAAGTGCTTATCAGCAAGGGACAGTTTTGCTACAAATAGCTTAAAAAAGAATATTGGAGAAGGAGAATACAGGGAGAGTGCAGGGAGATCATAGGGAGAGCTTTTTTAGACTGTAGGGAGAAAGCCGGAGACTCTGCAGGTTGAGTATAATCACCACATGCATCTTGTTCAACTGCTGCAACATTTGTAGTTAATGTTATTTTATACACATGCTTACTGTGTGTCAGACTCAGTATTAAAGGGCATTCTAATATATCATGACTTGTATCTTGTTCAACTGCTGCAACATTCATAGTTGATCTGTTATTTTATACATAGACTTAGGGCAGGTTCACATTGGCATTAGAGAATTCCATTATAGGTTCCATTATAACAGAGTTATTATGGAATTAGTTATGAGCGAAGCGATTCGTCGATTCGTCGATTCGTCTCGAATATTGGGATTTTTCAGCTGCGAAGCGAATCCGAATATTAGGTGATTTGCTTCGCTTTTGTACGCATCGCTACATAGTTTGTCTGCTAAATTATACGCTATTCTACGTATAATTTAGTTACTCTCTGGTAGTTACTCTACATGCTGTTGCGTACGAATTCTATTCAGCGATGCAGACTCCTCCCTAGTAGTTCCGCCCACTTCTCCTGCGTGCGAGGAAGACGTGGCAAGTCAGCAGAGTAAGATGGCGGCGAGACAGCGAGGTCCTGAGTGGGGAAGCATGTTGTGGGCAGACGGCCCCTATGAGGAGAAGGAACCGGAGATCTATCTCTCACAACTCAACAGGATGTCGGATGAGGTGCCTGCTGAGGTGGTGACTCCACTGGCTGACAAGGCAGAGGCGGCAGGAGTTCCCGCTCCACCGCGCAAGGACTACTCCTTAAGCCAGAATTTGATGGTCCCTGAGGCTGTCACCCGGAACGCCCAGACCTTCTGGGAATATAAAAAGCTGGTGGAGGAGTGGGTGGTGCAAGTTTTGGAGCACCCATGGTCTGGTGACCCTAAGCTGGAGCGCCGAAGGGGAACCGTTATTTGGTTCAACGTGGAACGGAGAGTCGGTTTCATCGGCGATGAGGAGACGGCGGAGGAATTATATGTTAACCGCTGTTCGGTTAAGCGGCTGTATCTTCCGCCCGTACGCTACAATCTCCACTCAGGGGATTACGTGGAGTATACCCCCATGAAGAGCCTCCAAGGCCCCTTTGCTACTGGGGTGAAAATCTTAAAGCGACCACCTACTCCTGCAGCTCCCCCGGAAGACTGGAGTGAGGAGGCCCAGGCCGCAGAAGAGGCTTGTAACCATGAGACCTTGAGATTTGAAGAGAAATCCCAAGGTCAGAATAAGCCGGAACCCCTGATTTCTGATTTGCCGCCACCGCCACAGATACCACCGATCCTTCATGTGGGACAGATGACCACGAACACTTTCGTGTACCATCCAACTGTGGTACAGTACCACTACCAACTGCCATGCCCATGACAGTTGCAGGCCGCACAGTCCGCCGCTCGTGGAAGACCGTTACCATTACCGTTACAGCCGGAGATTTTGTCACCTGGTATGCCGGCAGGAGGATCTGGCCACTACAGAGTGATGGGCAGGGCCAAAGCAGCCAAGTCACCAAGAAGACCATCCTTGAGAGGTCGGCGGGGGTCTTCTGCCGCAGCCAGGGCCGCTTTCATGATGAGGCAGGAGCGCCCTCTCATGTCCTTTAGCTCCAGCAGCAGTGAGGAGGACCTGCTGGCCTTTAAGTAATTCCAGCAGTTTTTATGGGAGCCACAACATGGACTTATCCTGAAGGGTGGGCACTAGTTGGCCCTTGTTTTTAGTTTTGTTGCCCCATGTTTGTCCTCAACCAGATGGCCATGGATTGTTAGGACTCCCCCCATCAAAAAAAAGTTGTTTTATCCAAGTTGCGCATACGTGCGCCTCATCCCTTTTTTCGCCCTTTTCAGGTTATTTGGGGAGCCCCTCGAAAGAGGGTTTTTTAAAGGGAACCTTTACTGCTATTTTTTTACCCATGTGGATTACAAATTGCGACTGAGTTTGGGACTCTGCTCCAGTTCTATGACAAGCATCAGAAGAAAAGAGACTTAAACATGTCCGTGAGCATACTAGGTAGGTGATATTTAAAATGTTTATATTATACTTATAATAATGTATTTGCACTATTTACCATATATGTGTCTCGAATATTCGCTCTGCCTCTGAGGAGTGCACGCCGCGGCCTCTCCTCGTACGTGCCTGCATATTACGTAATCGTTTAGAATAGAATAGATAGAACGCTGAGATTCGTAAGCTATTTGTACGCTCATGCGTACGTCTTCTAAGAAGTTGCGTACATTTTGTAAATGAACGATCGTTATTAGTGAGCGAATGTTCGCTAATAGCACATAATAACGTATATTTTGTACGCAAATACAACGAATCTATTCATCGAATACACGAATTTTAGGAAAAGTTCGGCGAATGTTCGGGCAAATTCTTTTTTTCAAATGATTCGCTCATCTCTATATGGAATATAACCGGAAAGCAAAATGGAAGCCTTTAAGAAGCATTCAATTTTGCTCTGGCTGGAACTGGACCTCTTTTGCTTATCCTATTCAGACATTTTTCACTTCACTCTGTGGCCCTGCAGCTGGTCTTTGTCCCTGTCTCTCTCCCTGTCTCTCTCCCTGCCTGATTAATTACTAGCCCTGCACTGGCCCTGCACTTGCCTTGCATTTGCCCTGCAGTATCCCTGATGTGTAATATGGATTCCCTGAACAATAACACCCCAATTTCAACAACACAGGTCTCAGAACTTCACAAACAGTATGTACAAAATAAGGAATGAATCTTGATCGCACATCCTCATGCTATGTTTTGATCTAGTAATTGCTTCTCAGCATAATTTAACTTCACTTCTCAGCGTAATTAATGGTATACTACTCCTATGTCATATAATGCACATGAGGCATTAGTATACGTTTTGATCAAAAAGCATAGGCCCACTCACCGCGCCAAGGTTGCCTCCTCGAGTGGGAACCTACTCTAAATGTGCGCCACAACACCACGCCGATAGGCGGTAGAGCCCAGCAGCCAGACAGCGCCCCCGCTGCCCAGCTAAGCCACCCTGGCACTGAGCTCCACCAACCCACCAGCACAGCACCAAGGCAACAATGGCCACCGCGCAGCACCGCACCCAACCTTTCTCTGCTCTCAGGAACTCCAACTGAGAGAAAGTAGGAATTTATAAACCCTCATGCAGACACCTGCTATTTTAAAAACACCTGGGCCGAAAGGGGAGGAGTGCTGATACCAGTGAAAGGTTGGGTGCGGTGCTGCGCGGCGGCCATTGTTGCCTTGGTGCTGTGCTGGTGGGTTGGTGGAGCTCAGTGACAGGGTGGCTTAGCTGGGCAGCAGGGGCACTGTCTGGCTGCTGGGCTCTACCACCTATCAGTGTGGTGCTGTGGCGCTGGTGGTCGCCACGCAGCGCTGAGCCAAATTTAGAGTAGGTTCCCACTCGAGGAGGCAACCTTGGCGCGGTGAGTGGGCCTATGCTTTTTGATCAAAACGTATACTAACGCCTCATGTGTATTATATAGGGGTAGGGGTACATAGGGGTAGTATACCATTAATTACGCTGAGAAGCGATGTTAAATTATGCTGAGAAGCAATTACTAGATCAAAACATAGCATGAGAATGTGCGATCCAGATTCATTCCTTATTTTTTATATACTCAGAACTTCACAAACAGTGCTTCTGTTCGTCTCAGCAGTCGCAGCAGAAGTGCCAGTCAGAGCAAGCCCTGCCCCCTAGGTTAGGTGACCGTTTTCTTCCCGGGCTTTTGCACACGAATAACGAACTAACAGTAAAAGTTCGCTAATTACTTGAATTCGTACGCAACAGCATATAGAGTAACTTATACGTACAGATGTAGCAGCGCTAGCGATCACAGGAGAATCGCATGAGCGCAGAACAATATCGTAAATAGAGTACGCATCTGATGATTTGTACGCTAATGCTACGCATTGTATGCTAATGTGTACAAATTTGTATGCTAATGCTATGCATTTTACGCTAATGCGTACGAATTCACCTAATTAGCGTACTTTTACTGCGAGTGAAAGAAGTCAAAGAGGAGAAGTTGCGATTCGTTAGCAATCAGTGATCACTAGCGCTGCTACATCTGTAGCATTAGCGTACAATTTATCGGACAAGTACGTAGCGAATGCGTAGAAAGCCTTAGGAACATTTTCGAATCTTAATGGAGCGTATCGCTTCGCAGCTGAAAATTTCCAAGATTCGATACGAATCAACGAATCAAATAATAGATTCGCTCATCTCTACTGTGTACTGAAGAAACCACCTAGCAGCAGTGGTGGTACATCCAACAGAACCTCAACCAACAGATGGTGGCATACTTGGACTGCATCCTGTCACCCACAATCCAAGATCCTACTGGCCATGCAGACTTGAAGTCTGCCTGCAACTGGCCAAGTCTGCCATGGGCATGCCCGGCTAGAAGTTTGGCATCAGAGTAATTGTTCAGTGTGGCAGGGGGCATAGGTATTCCTAAGAGAACTTGCCTTTCCTCCCAAAATGTTGACAGACTAACTTTTATAAAGATGATTCAGGCACAGATCACCAGTGCTTGATGCAACAGAATAAATTATTCTGCCACTAATGATCATACTGTAGTGTGCTGCCACACCGGAATAGTCAGAAAAATTGAACGCTACTTCAAGCCACGTGCTGCTACCACCATTCTGATGATGCCACCTGCCTGCTGCCTCTACTGCCATTCCTACAATGGGGCTTCTTGGCCTACTGATATGTATATGTTACATTTTTAAAACTATACGCATGCCACTGGGCCTTGTTATCACACATCTGTCTTTGGGTTCTGATGCTACTGTGCTCTGCTACCATCTTGTGCTGCATGTTACTGCTGCAGGCCCCCCTACTCTTTCATGGGGTGACTATTGTCACAGTGACTAGTATTTTGTATCAGTATTTGATCAGAATGTGTAAGCCAAAAGCAGGAGTGGGTTCAAAACACAGATGAAATGCAAATATTTCCATTACATTTTATCTGTTTTGGACCCACTTATGTTATTGGCTTACAAATTCTGATCAAATACTGATGCAAAATACAGACCGAATATTGACTGTCTGAAAGAGGCTTTATGGATGCTCAAAATGCAGGATCCTTTTTTTTTGTTTTCTGTTCCTCTGATGGATCAGAAGAATGGAAAAATAAACAGTGATGTGAACATAGCCTTACTGCCACTGCTGCTGCCCCTCCTCCCCACTCTGTCTTGGGACCACTATTGTCACTGTCAGTGCTGCTTCCCTCATCCCCCGTCTGTTATAGGGATACTAGTGTCATTGTTACTGCCTCTGCTGCTGCCACCCTCCTGTCTCTGTCATGGGGCAACTACTTGAATCTTGGGGCACTGCACGGTTAAATCCACGTTGATAAATTAGACCTCATGGTAACAGTAACCTGTAATACTGATGCACAGTAAATCTACAGCTAACAGAAGGGATTAAAAAGCATATGTTTGGACTGCCAAAATATGCATTAAAAGAAATTTTTTTCTCCATTTTATTGGCGATGCCTCCATTTCTTTTTTTTTCCCACTAAGTAGCCTTTTGACAAAACTCCTGCAGGGACATGCACATGTTTTTTTCTTTACTGAAGGGTGCAGTATGCTTTTCTTTTTGTTTAACAGAAAGGATAAGCTATGAATCTTTGTGCACTGCATAGTGATGTAGACAGCGATAAAGTACACCTGAAATACTGACAGGACTGTACCTACAGAAAGGATTAAATATGAATGTGGGTGCACTATAATGTAATGAACACGGCACACTGAGATTGTGCCACCAAGTGGTATGAATATGATTATGCAGAGTGGCCTAGGTATACTTGAGTTATTGTGATTCATAACAAATTAATTTGGAACAAATTTAATTTCTTGTTGAAGTTCGGGGAATCGGCCAAATCAAATTTTTCAAAACTTTGCTCTAAACACTGCAGCATGCTGGAGTTTTTGTCTGGCTGCACTGGACGTAGCAGCCTTCCGGCAGCACACATGGGCTAGAGTAAATACAGATCTGGCCCGCTTATCCCCTGCTGGATTCTGTTAGTTCTGCTAATGCAAGTGTGAAAGTAGCCTAATAGAGAAGCGTGTAACTGGCAAATTTTAAAATCACTTAATTTAAAAAAATATGCCTGCATCCACCTGAAAAAAGCTGTAAAGTCATGGCCACTCGGGGGTCTCAATACCACTTTATTTGCAGTCCACTGCCCGTTGGTAGGCAAGAACGATTCCTAGTAACAGAGACATAGAAGACGGCTCACAGGAAATGGAAGAGTGTCAGAGCTAGCTGAGATCCTAAGCTTGATAAAAGAACCAATAGTTTTGAAGATTATAGGAGCATTCTATATGTATTTAAGTGTGATTTCTCATTCCTTATCTATTCTTTGGGCTCCATAGCTGAAAACAAACATAGCGGGAAGTAAGGGAAAGTACGCCATAGCAGTATAGTGCTGGCAGATTTCACAAAAGGGATACGCCCTCTGCTTATGAGTGAGATAGATCTAGTTGTGCAGATGAAACAGGATAATATGTGCACTTTCTCTGGGATATACCCTGTTCCCTGACCCAATAGACTTCTGAGAAGGCAGAATGGAACATTGGCTCAAACTGGCCAACTTTACTATTGCAGTCATCTGAGAGAGGAATTTTAGTGTGGCAGGCGATGTCTACACACCAAAGTGAGCAAAATTGCTCTGCGTCTGATGACAATAAATATATCTGCCATTGCTGACAGTGGCTATTTATCACTGGCCCAATGATGCAACTACTGCTGTCTGCCTGTTTATTGTGGTCCATACAGTAATGCAACTGCTGCCTTACAAATAGTGTTATTATGTCACTGTATATTGGCACATCCACCCTAGAAATTGGCACACCACTGAAGGACCTTCTAGAAGTGACTTGTTACTGAGCACATGATAATCGTTAAACATACTGCATTGGGATCTTATGCTGTCTATGTCCATCCCTGTCATAACAATTCTCATCATGACAGCATTCATTGCTCTAGAGTCAGCATCACTGTAATAGGTTAGAATCAGTGTCGGACTGGGGTGCCTAGGGCCCACCAGTAAAATTTATTTTGGGGCCCACCGTACGGATACATTCAAATATGATAACTAGCCTGGTTGAGGCGCTGTACACTGAATATATGTCTGTAGTGCAGTAAGTCTACTGTGTTATGTGCCACTTGTGCAGGTGGTGGAAGACTAGGGGCCCACCTAGCTCAGGGGCCCACCGGGGGATTCACCTGTACCCCTGTGGGCCAGTCCGAGCCTGGTTAGAATAATGCACCATATGCTATGAAACGAAAAGTGATGCAACCCAAAGCTTGACTTTACTTATCCTTGTCCAGTATATTTATTATAGACAATATCTCCGTGCACATGGCCATATGCGTTTGGAGCTTTGGGTTTACAGATAATAATAAGAAAGTATTGAGCTTGCACCTTTGCTATACAATCACTATCTCAGTAGTTCTGGAGTTGATTTAGTAGAAACTGCACATTCAGCCTTTTCATATCATTGTGCACAATGCTGACACACTTTTTGCTTTGATAACTCATCTTTTCTGACATTCCTAATGATGCTGTTATCACAAAGAGCTGTGTTCTGTTAATCACACAAGGTTCACTTGGCTTCTATCGGAAGAATACAAAAGGAATCCTGCAGGGAGCACTTCTGTAGCAATATGGATTATGCAGATGAATTTTGTTTATTCTCATCGCAAGCTTCTGCCATCACCATCAGTACTTCCAATGAATTAAAAAATGAATTCACAGCAAACATCTAATTCCAAGGATCCAGGGCATCAGCCGCACCATCTGCTTGTATAGAGAGGCTTTTTTATGAGTATCTTAAAAGTTTATGAGTCCTCTGAATTCAATATTTCACACTGGGATAATCACATATTGTTTGCAGTCAACAGGGTTCATGGAAAAAAGTGGACACCTACTGTATAAATACATTACCTACAGTTTAATTTCCTTTGTATTGCAATGTAAAGATACAAGAAAATGGCACATGTACACCAAAGAATGGCAATTAAAAACCTGTGCCATATATATTATGCTCTGGATCACTGGTTTTCAGTATGTCCATACAGTTGATATACTGTACATAAAAGTGGAGAAACTTTATATATACATTGGGGAGATATATCAATTAGGGATGAGCGAACTTTTGAAAAGTTCGGTTCGGTTCGCTTCGGCGAACTTTCTTGAAGTTCGGATTCGTACGAACCGAACCTAAAACGAACCTTATACGAACGAATATACGCATATTTGAGAATCTACACTAATACGTACGCTAATGCGAACATTCCCGCACAAATAACGAACATACAGTCTAGCGTTGTCAAAGGTACGCTACTTAACTGAATATGTACGCATTTGATGTGCCGTTTTTATTTTAACCAGATTCGTCTTAAAAGTTCTTAAACGAATCTGGTTCGTTACGGTTCTGTTCGCTCGTCCGAACGAACGTTCGGACGAACGAAAATAATAACCCATCTCGGCCATTCTCCTCCCAAAAGGGTGGTTTGACACGAGGGTCACACCAGGATACAAGGGATTGTAGGAGTAATAAATAATCCCTTGTATTCATGGTCTATTCTGTGAAAACGGTACAGTTTTGATGTGCCGTTTTTATTTTAACCAGATTCGTCTTAAAAGTTCTTAAACGAATCTGGTTCGTTACGGTTCTGTTCGCTCGTCGAACGAACGTTCGGACGAACGAAAATTAATAACCCATCTCGGCCATTCTCCTCCCAAAAGGGTGGTTTGACACGAGGGTCACACCAGGATACAAGGGATTGTAGGAGTAATAAATAATCCCTTGTATCCTGGTCTATTCTGTGAAAACGGTACAGTTTTGATGTGCCGTTTTTATTTTAACCAGATTCGTCTTAAAAGTTCTTAAACGAATCTGGTTCGTTACGGTTCTGTTCGCTCGTCCGAACGAACGTTTCGGACGAACGAAAATAATAACCCATCTCGGCCATTCTCCTCCCAAAAGGGTGGTTTGACACGAGGGTCACACCAGGATACAAGGGATTGTAGGAGTAATAAATAATCCCTTGTATCCTGGTCTATTCTGTGGAAAAAGTAAACTTTATTTACGAACCTGATTTCATACGAACTTGACGAAAGTTCGGTTCGGGGACGAACCGAACGTTCGGTAAAGTTCGTAACGAATCTGGTTCGTTACGGTTCGGTTCGCTCATCCCTAATATCAATGTCACAGCACCTGGAAAGTGTCTTGATGTGTGTGCCAGAATTTGTTACACTGTGCCCAAGGGTGCACCTAGCCTTTCTGAAACAGTGCCCCCTATCCAATTTCTTAACCTAACCCCTTTGCCACAATGAAA